>PVIU01002259.1:0-178541 GCA_004026605.1 Ondatra zibethicus | reverse complement strand
TGTAGGACTCTTTGGGCACCTGGGGATGCTTCACAGGGCCAAGTACAGCCGCTTTCGGAACGAGTCCATCACGTCTTTGGATGAAGCGAGTCCAGGAGGCTCGGTTGGAAACAAGGGCTCGTCGCCGCCTCCCTACCCAGCCCTGGCCCCTCACCTGCCTGCTGAAGATGCCACTGTGCCCACCCAGGAGAGCCCCACCGCGCTGTGCACCTTGATCCCCCGTATGGCAAGCATGAAGCTGGCCAATCCAGTCGCTTTTCTGAGTCTGAAAACCTTTTGCCTGGGTACCAAAGAGGTACCCCGACTGAAGCTCCAAGAGAGCCAGGATCAGGCTCCAAGCAGTCCAGCTTCCCCAGAAACCAGTCTAAACAGGACTGGGCCTGCTCCGACACCGCATCCGGACCAGGTGGGACCCAGGGCCACCCCCTTGCCTCCTGATGCTTGCCTACTGCCTGGCCCCGGACAACCAACCCCTAGGAGCAGGCAGGACAGGCACTGTCTGCAGCACCTGTTGGGGTCTGGTCTGCACTACTGTGTGAGGGTAAGTCCCTGAGCACAGGCAGGAAGGTGCTTGGCTCTCTGCAGGGGCTCCATCTTACCTGGCTGGGCTCTAGGCTGCAAGAAGATATACCTACTGTTGTATCTACAGAAGGGAGACTCGTCCTTACAGATTTCCTACAGGGACCTGGCAGGTACCAGAGTCAGAACCTCTTTGCTCCTAGGGCATGAGGGGCTACTAACAGACATAGCTTCTCACAGAGACAGACAAGATGGCAACTTAAGGTCTTCTCTGGTCTAGTGTCAAAGATTTCTCATGGGATTCATAGTTGAAACCTAATAGGTTATTCTGACTATTTATTATACTTGAGGTGAACATGGAAGAGATTTCTGTGCTAAGATAGAGGAAGGTGTCAAGGGCCTTGTCTCGGTTTAAGTTTTCTGAATCTGACATTTAACAAGCACTTCTGAAAACCTAGCAAAGTCCCGGCTGGAGCCATCCTAAATTGCCTGCACAGGACCATGGGAGCAAGAACAGATGCCTGGGACCAGTGGGATGCATGCTGTTCTTCATGGAGGTAGATGAATTAAGATGAAGAGCAACTTCCAAAGTTAAATCTTGGGTAACACTCAGGGTGCCAGAGACAGAAACAGGGAATTAGGAAAGGGGATTCCTAAGTTTGCTTTTGAAGTATCAGATTACAACAGAGGTGATATCTAGGGGTGCTGGTATACAGGTGATATCTAGGGGTGCTGGTATACAGGTGATATCTAGGGGTGCTGGTATTCAGGTGATATCTAGGGGTGCTGGTATTCAGGTGATATCTAGGGGTGCTGGTATTCAGGTGATATCTAGGGGTGCTGGTATACAGGTGATATCTAGGGGTGCTGGTATACAGGTGATATCTAGGGGTGCTGGTATTCAGGTGATATCTAGGGGTGCTGGTATTCAGGTGATATCTAGGGGTGCTGGTATTCAGGTGATATCTAGGGGTGCTGGTATACAGGTGAGCTGTCTCCTTGGCTCAGCACTGAGCTTTAAAAGTCAGAACGGAAGGTAGAACCTGAAGTGTGAGTAACTGCGTTGCAAACTGACCACAAGGATCTCAAGGAAGGCTTAATGATGGATGCTGGGAGGACTGCAAAGAGGACGGGCTCTGGGGACAGCTTGGTGCAGCCCCTAAGGAAGATAAGCCCAGCTCCTGCCCTCTCCAGGGAGTAGCACACCCTGGCCAGGCTTGCATGTTTGCGGAAAGTCCACAAGTGCTTTGCATTTGTCAAGCTGTTGGGTGCCAGCCCTTTGTGGTTTGGAGTGATTCCCAAACCTGTGATCTTGGCACCTGCCCGTTGCTTCAGATTCCTATCTGCCCCCCCTTTCCTTCTGTCCTGCACCCCCTGCTGGCTCCCCACACCCACATACCTGTATAATTTTAAGTGTAAAGAGTTGCTGGGTGATGTCCATTTTCCCCAGGAGGTCCCCTTCCCAGGGTCTCTGGGTTTTTAATGAGGAGACCAGCTGTCTTCTCACAATGGTAATCACTTACCCCAGGAGAAGTACCGACCCCGTGACCCAGATGCACGTCACAATATTGTACCAATAAATATACAAAGCCTAAAATATATTAATGTGTATAGATCCTAACTCAGAAAACAAAAGGATTCTATTTGTTGTGTTATCAGTTAAAATGTCTCTGAGGAAATGGAATTCCGAAGGAGGAATTTTTCAAGTCAGAAGGAGAATGAGGTCTGGATTCATGTCTCCTATTTACCATTCTTAGCTTTCTTCCCCACAGGGCCCCACCCGGGCTGGCCTTCTGTTCCTGAGAACTCTATTGGGATGTGAACCAAATTTTAAAAATGAAGCACCAACCTCTTAATTTTCAGTGAAAATTATTGTATCAATGAGATGTACCATGATTGCTATACTCTTGTGTAGGGGCTCAATATGAAGACATGAATAAAAGCTTGCCTGGAGAGTTAGATTCAGGTCAAGGGATCAAGAGACATCCTGGATGGCAAGTAGACATGCTGCCAGTGAGGACTTAGGTGCAATTTTTGTAAGTTAAAGGAGCCACCACGTTCTGCTTCGTTACCCACATACATGAGCACTGTTCTCTGCTCCCACTCACTCATTTGTCCGGCTTACACATATGGTGAACCAATCCCATTTCAGGAACTGCTGTAGACAAACAAAATAGACAAACTCTAAGCATCAGAATGGGTCCTGTCCCTGTGGATCTTTAGTGAATAGACAGGTCGGTGTCCTGTTTCAAATGTTAGCGATGCTGTGGAGAGTATAGAAACAGGGTCAACAGGAAGGCGGTCCCTTGGGTGGAGATGCTGTATCCTTGGTATGAATCAGCATTGTGATGACATCTTCATTCATTGCAACAGAGACTCTGTTTTTCCATCTACCCTAAGTTAGAGTTGACTTTGGGTTAAACAACCTTTAATTTTTTTTTCTTCTCATGACCTTAATATGTAGAATTAGTAATGCTATCAAAAAATTTTCTTTGACTCTTAAGAGTCTATTTGGGGCATGGGGGTTCACAACAGGGTTTCTCTGTGTAACGGCCCTGACTGTCCTGGAACTTACTTTGTAGACCAGGCTGGCCTTGAACTCACAGAGATCTGCCTGCTTCTGCCTCCCAAGTGCAAGAGCCTATTTCAAAGGAACTTTGGTTTAGCTCAGATTTTGATTCTCTTGGAAGGTTCTCAGGGAAGGTGGGCTAATGACCCATTCTTTGTGTGCTACCAAACCAGGAATGGAACAAGGCTGTGGTCTCAGTAAAGTGCTGGAGCGATGGACGCTCTCTACATAGTGCCAAATGGTGACTTTTGTCTTCAAGACAAAGTCTCACTCCTCTGAGGTCTTCCCAAGGCATTCTAGTCATCAACAGACACTAATGTTGGTCTCTGAGGTCCCCCGCACAATCTGCAGTGAGCGTGGGGACCAAAAAGAGTGAGCCCTGAGTTCCTGAGCATCTCTTGCACCAGCATCTAATGACTCCAGGCTTCTGTTTCCCTTCTCTCTCCTTTAAAATATTAGCTTTATTCCCCACCACTCCCAACCCTAACATAATTCAAAGACTAAGGCAGAAAGAGGCAACTTAAAGACGTCCCCTAGTGGTCCTAGCTACTATCCTCTGCAGAAGACTGTTTTCTCTAAATCAACTCGACAGCTATGATGTCTGTTTACGATAGCTAGTGAGTAGCAGACTGAGGTTCCCATCCTGTTTGCCTTACTCCCCCCATTTCTCTTCCCATTAGCAACCTCCCCCCTGACGTATTACCTAGAAACGTATTAATGGAGCAAAGTAGACGGCAGGCCATACTGTGCAGGAGAGCTCTCTCCCAGGGTCAGCTCATACACCTGGCCTGGCCGTGCCTCTGTTTGACCCTAGACTCCTGCACTTTGCCTAGCCTCTCTCAACCCTTGCCCCTGACTGGAATAGCTACACAGGGCTCTGGTGCCACAACTTGGGTGGTTTATGCAACAGAACTTCACTCTGGTTAAGGAGTCAAGAAGCTTCAAATGAAACCTTAGAAGGGCCTGCTCTCTGCCCAGGCTCTGGGAGAGGAATCCTTCCTGCCTCGTGCAGTTTCAGTGAGTGCCAACAGTTCTTGGTATTTGGGGGTGACGGGCACACCCATCTCCTCTCAGCCACTGTATTCACACAGCAGTCTGCACAGTGTCTATGGCCAAGTCCTCGCCTCCGGAAACAGGAGTAGCTGAATTAAGGCCTGCTCTGATTGGGAGGACTCCTCTTCATTACCTGTCGGCTCGTGTGAGCCTTCTTGTGTTCAGCAGCTGTACATGAATTGAGGGGTTTCTTCCTTACCTTTGTAAATAGCACAGCCTGCTCCTTCCCCAGAATGTCTCCTGTCAAAGGATGTGTTTGATCCGTGAGCCAATAAGCTAACACACTCTGAATCCTCTTTGTCTGAACTGGATATAGTCCACATTATTACATGCAAACTTACAGTTCCTTCTTTGTGGGGGAGCCAGACTACAGGTTAGAGCAAGGCTAGTGCTCCCACCTCCAGCACCAGCACTCAGCGGCTCCAACTCTCCTTCCTCCTTAGAAGACTGAGCTAAAGCAATGACTCTGACACTAACTGGCTGTATGACCTTGGGTGGGTCACTTCACCCTCCGGATTTCATTTGCCTGTTTAAAACCAGAAGTTGGAACGAAATGCTGTCTTGGGGCTTGAGTCCGGGGCTTCCTTTCCGTTCATCTATATCATCAGGATTTCTGTTATTAGGGCTTCCTGGTGGAACTTACTTGCAGCTTCTTGGTGGCTAGTAGAAGTGGCTTCAGGGACACACTGGATGATCCTTGTTCCTTTCTGTATGGCGCTTAGCTGGCTGCCACCATTGAGGCAGGAAAGGCATCCTACTCCTGAGTGGAGCTGGTGGGTGTAATGAGGGTGGGGATGGAGACTAGGGAGTGTGTGTGTGTGTGTATGTGTGTGTGTGAGAGAGAGAGAGAGAGGGAGAGAGAGAGAGAGAGAGACAGAGACAGAGACAGAGACAGAGAGAGCAGGGCAATGCATATGTGAAGTGGCTTCTCTTGAGACCCTCACACATCCCTTGACTTCTCCAGTTCTTTTCACCACTGGACGACAGAGCAGAAACTGTGATAGGTATCAGCAAGTCTAAGCTCTCATGGTTGAGCAGACAGAGGTTTGATTATGAGAAGCGCCTTGCCTCAAACCACACATCCCTTTGGTGGTGGAACCCAGGTGCCTGGATAACACCACTCTTGCTTCCTAAGTTTGCCTTGCTTGTTTCTCCTTGGTCCCTGCATTTTGTGTGCTACTGCAGGTCAGCTCTCCCTGGTTATGATGGTGGGTGTGCTTTTGAAAGATCAAAATGAAAGCTTTTTTTTTATGGGAAAGTAGTCTTAAAAGAGCAGTAAGAAACTAAAAGCGAGTGTGGAAGCGTTGAAGGGAGTCTGTATTAGTCTGCTTCCCATCGCTGTAAGAATTATCCAATGTTGAAGTATTTTATAGAGAAAAAGGGCTGACTCAATTCACCCCTTTGGAGGCTGCAAGTCCAGGATTGGACAGGCCCATCAGGTGAGGGTCCCTTGACGGCATCACAATGTAGGATGGCCTCTTGGTGAGATGCAGCGAGAGCGAGGTTGTTGGAGAAAAAAGCCAGACAGACTCAAGGTCCAGACTTCTTCTTTTATAGCAGCCTACCTTTGTGGGCACTGACAAGGGTGTGTGGAGGCTTTCCAAGGGAAGGCACCCAAACACCAAATTCTCTGTCCCCTCCTCCTACCACCTCCTGACAGTGCCACACTAAGACCAAGCTTCACTACCTGAACCTTTGGGGACATATTCAAACCATATCCAAACCTTAGCAGACCCCAGAGAACATAGGCTTTGCACATTTTACTCTTGTTTAAGGAGCACTTTGCGGGTGACATGTGTCTATGCTGGAGCAGAGGAAAACAGTGTGCTGAGATCCGACGTTTCCTGACTATGGCTTCTTCCACTCAATACCACACTACAAGAAGGAACCAACTGTGGTTCTCAGCACATGGGCTAACAGGTGACCTGCATATTACATGTCTTCTACACTCCTTCCGCCCAGCTCCACTCATTCCTGTTGACCATCTATACCAAGATGGCTAGGTTTGCACATCTGCCTGTGGCATGGCCGTCTGAAGAGGTTTCCAACCCCTTTGTCTTTCATTTTCCATTTTCTAACCTGATAGACAAACTGAGATGTCTTTTTGAGTGAACATAATGGGGTTTCTTTCTTTTACATAGTGGGACAAAGAGTGCTTGGGGACAGAACTGAGGGAGGGACCTTTCCTCCTCCGTGGGAAGAGCCTTTGCTGTCTTGTAAATGTGGCAGTATCCTGGAACAGGCTGTCCACATTTGACAAAGAATTCGTGTCTCAGCAGTTACTCTGTACATCAGTTGTTTGGGAGTGATAGAAATTTTAAAACAAATTTTGCTTAAACTTGATAAGATTTCTTATGTGGCTAGGGACAGGTGAAAATGTGGAAAAATGCAAAAGCTTTGTATAAAACTTGTCTCATCATGGGGAGGGATGAACATTCAAAGGTATACTTTGGGGCTATGTGTGTGTGTGAGAGTGTGATGTGTGTGTGCGCGTGTGTTTGTGTGTATATGTGGGGAGGGTGTGGGGTGTGTGTGTGTGTGTGTGTTTGTGTGTGTGTGTGTGTGACGAAATTTGACCTTGGTACCTCATCATGTCCCTTCCCTTATCCCTGTGGGAACCTTCTCCCTAAGTCTCTGCTGTTCTGCTGTGACTTCTCTAAGAATGACCTGACATCCACTGCTCTGTTTTGAGCCCTTGGAGCAATAGAGTGAAAATCTTCTGCCCTGCCAAGATACTTGCTTATCTTACTAACTTTTCATTGTGGTATTTCCAAAAGTCTTCCAAGGAGCTCCTACATCCGTTAAAAAACATCTTGATTTCTAACCTACATCCTGGACCAGAACATATGAGGCAGAGACCCAGGAACCTGCATTTTGCTAAGCCCGCTCCGGACTCCTACGCACATAAAATGGAAAATGTTGACTCTGGCAAGTGCTGTGGTTCACAGCCAGAGATGATTTTCCTTTCCTCTCAGGCCATTTGGCAATACCTGGAGATATTTTAAGATAAAACGGAGAGGGAAGGAGTTCTTTTGGCCTAAGTGTTTTGATGCAGCCAAACATCTCTCGGCACACAGACAGCTCCACAAAGAGCCTGGTGCAGGTTGCCTAACCGGCCAATAGAGCTGAGTCACTCCGAGAAAGCAAATAAGCCTGGATGTCGGTCAGGAGCTAATGATGACAGGAGGAATAACCTAGGGATTCCTAGGAGCTGCAGCCTGAGCTGCATCTCAAATTCTTTCTCCTTTCTTCTCCCTTAAACCCATACATTTTCTGAAATGCATACTTCCCTATTCTACTTCCTTCCCAGCGGTACCCTCACCCGTCAGGTGTCAAACACATAAGCAGCAAGAGCCAGTACGCCCACATTAGCAGCCGATTCTACTGTAACAGGCACACTCCAGGGTAAACGGCAGTTAGGGGCTAGGTTGGTATGTGTGGTGCTTTGATTAAGAATGGCCCGCAAAGGCTCTACAGACGCAACCTTGTTGGAGTGGGTGCGGCCTTGTTAAGCCTTTGCCAAGCCCAGGCTCTCTTGCTCTGCCTGTGGACCAGGATGTAGCTGGCTATGGCTCCAGTGCCAGGAGTGCTGCCAGACTCCCACCATGCACCCACCATGGCGATAACGGACTAACCCTGAGTCGCCTTGGTCACGGCACCTCTTCAAAGCCATCGAACAGTAACGAAGACGGTATGATGGGGTCATGTCCTTCCGTTATTGGCACCAGCATTTTAATAGGTCAGCACATCCAGAGCTTTAACAACTAATTTCCAGGCCCCGAACCTACTCTGAGGCTGGAGATTCCCTCTAGTGAAGAAGAAGACACGACTTAAAGCAAAAACCTTGAAAATCCACGTGCTATAAGGATAATGTTAGACATTGGACTTTTCTCCAGGTGGTGGTGGCGCACACCTTTAAACCCAGCACTCAGGAGGCAGAGGCAGGCGGATCTCTGTGAGTTTGAGGCCACCCTGGTCTATAAGAGTTAGTTCCAGGACAGCCAGGGCTGTTACACAGAGAAACCCTGTCTTGAAAACGAACAAACAACCCCCCCCCCAAAAAAAACAAAAGAAAGAAAGAAAGAAAGAAAGAAAAAAAGAAAGAAAGAAAAAGAAGAAATTAGACTTTCTCCTCAGCAACTATCTTTGTTAGGGTTATTATTGCTGTGATGAAACACCATGACCAAAACAAGTAGGGGAGGAAAGGGTTTATTTGACTTACACTTCCACAATGCTTGTGCGTATGTATGTGTTTGTGTGTGTGTGTGTGTGTGTGTGTGTGTGTGTTGGGCGGGAAACAGGTTGATTTCTCAGGCTAGTTAGTTGGTCAGCCACCCTAACCAGTCAGGCAGTTTTAGATTCAGTGAGAGAAGCTGTCTCAAAAACAAGGCGGAGAACAATAGAGGAGGACACTGGACATTGACCTTGGTTGTCACAGACTTACACGCACACCTGCATACATACCACATGTCCCTAACCCTCTCCTCTGTTGCTGGCCACCTAGTTTAGTTCCATGCTGTTGTGTTCTGTGCCACAGTGAACACGGTGTGCAAGTGTGTCTGTGGCATGTTGACTTGCAGTCCTTTGGTAAAAACCCGGCAGTGGCGTACCTGGATCCCACGCGAGACCTAATTTTAGTTTTCAGAGGTGTCTTCATGCTGACCCGCATAGCGGCGGGACGAATTCCCAATCCCACGGGCAGTGCGTGGAAAGCTTCCCTTCTGCCCACACCCTCACCCCCATTTGTTGTTGTCTTCGTGACTTCCATTTTGACTGGAGGGAGGTGGACTCTAAATGCAGATGCTAGTGAGGCTGAATATTTGTGAGCCTTTTGTGTTTCATCTTTTGAGACCGATTTCATTAGCCCCTTTAGTACTGAGTTATTTGTGTTCTTGCTTAGCTTTCTTAGTTTTTGCTACAGTCTGTTTGTAAACAGTAAAGGTTTTCTTTCCTTCTGTGTACTGTCCCTTCATTCAGTTGACTGTTTCCTTTGCTGGGCAGAAGTGTTTCTGCTTCATGGGGTCCCATTTGTCAATTGTCAGAATTATTTTCTGACCAACTGCAGGCCTGTTCCAGAAGTTCTTCCCCATGCCTAAATCTTGGAGTGCGTTCCTGTCTGGTAGATCCAGAGTTTTGGCTCTTGAATGAAGGTCTTTGATCTATTTGGAGTTGATTTTGCATGGAGTGGGAGATATAGATCTAGTCTCATCATTCTACATGTGTGTTCCCAGATTTAATACCCTTTTTGCTGAAGATGCTGTCTTTTCTCCAGTGTATATTTTTGGCATCTGTGTCAAAAATCGGGTGTCTGTAGCTGAGTGGGTTTGTGTCTGGTTCTTCTAATCCACAGATTTCCACCCCTGCTTTTGTGTTATTACTAAGTTCTTTTTATTCCAATGGTTCAAAGACACCTTGAAATCAGCTGTGGCAAAGCCTCCAGCAACACACTTTTTGCTCAGAATTGCTTTGGTTATTCTAAGAACTTTTTGGTTTCATAGGACTGTTAAGATTTTATTTTTTCCTGTGAAGAGTGGTTTTGAAATTGTCTTGAAGGGAGGCTACTGGTGTTACTAGTAATTTTATACCCTGCCACTTTGCTGGAAGTGTTTATCAGATCTAAGAGTTTTCTGGAGGAATCTGGTCTCTAATGTACAGAATCATACCTGCAGATAAGGAACCGGATGGACCCTGGAGTGGAGGGAGATACCAGTGAAAGATATGGGGACCCCAGCAGGAGAAGAAGCATCAAGAGGGAGGTCCCTTTTCAGACAAGTTGAGCTGGGTGTGGCAGAGTCATCCAGATGAGAGGAGGGTAATCAGCAGCAGGGAGGAGTATGGAAAACATCTGCCTTGTAGATCAGGGGTCAGTCGTCTTTACCCGACAACTGTCCCATTAAATGGAGTGTCTGTAGGTGATTTCAAAGAATGGTAAAGACTGGAGAGCCTCTTAATGCTGCACAACAGAAGCCCTTGAGACCGGAAAAGAGAATGTTACATATATAATTTCGACACATAGGTGACTTATATAAGCACACACTTGTGCTGTGAAGTCGAGGGCCTTTATTTGAATGCCACATGCAATGATTCATATTCCTTTTCATTCTTTGTGAGTGGATTCTGCCCACAGCATCCCATCTGCATTGCCCTTCTTCCTGTCTCTGAAGTGAAAGGGCCCATGCAGACATCTTCACAGTAGATGAGGGCAGAGCCCACTTCGTGTTTTATTGTATTTTTGAACAGTGTTAGCTACCTCCAACTTAACATTATTTTTTTAAAAGCCACTTGCCACCATGAAGTAGTTTTTACCAAGCTTTTGACCTATTTTCATAGACTTAAAAAAAAAATCACACCTTACCAATGTGTGTAATGTCTGTGTAGATTAGATATAGAGATTGCTAAAAGAAGATGCGACACAAACACAGAAGATTCCCAGTGACCCCACAGTTCAGAGCCAAAGACATCAGTCTAGTGACACATTTCTGCGTGGGTATAGACCACCCTGCTCGATGCAAGAGTTTGGTCAAGGCAAACCCAGACAGGGAGCTTTATTGTAGCGTCGCATGTCAGCAGTTCTGCCACGTGATTTGTTGACATGGTTCACAAGGCCCCTGCAGTTTTTGCCATGAGGTGTGTTGTCCCACAGTTGTGATTCACGGCTCACCGAGGGCCTGCCACTTTATTTAGGAGCTGTAGGTTTGCTTCACACTTACTGCGTTTACCTACCGTGAACTAAGAGTCGATGCCTTCATGTTTGTTTTTCTCAGAGGTAGCTTTGAGTCTCCTGAGATGCACTGTATAACTCCACAGCGTTTTGTAAACATTGACCAATTTTGGATAAAGTGTATTACGAAGGAGTAATTTGTTCTCCACAGGTTTTGTCATTTGGAGGAAATACTTTTCTCAGGTAGTGTTAGCAATTAGTAACACCATGTAGCAAAGAATAAGTCTTCCCCAAAGACAAGTACTTTAATGGTTATTCAAACCCAAATGGTCAGTCCTAAAATATATATACAGATGAGAAACACTAAAAACAAAACAAAAAAAGCTCTTTAGCAAAAACCAATTTGTGTTTCTGTATGTGCTTGCCAAAACCCAAGCTGCTTTACCCCATCATGTGCATAATGATATCTTTGACCCTAACACTCCTGCTGTTGGCATAGACCTTGGACTCCTAAGGAAGGAGATGTTGTCTCACTTGGCTAGCAAAAGAAGGGTGACAATGACACTAGCTTTTTTAGGTCTTTGTTTGTTTGTCTACTAAGCTTTTCATTGTCTCTCTGAAATGTCAAAGGTGGCTGGGAGGGAGCTGTGTTCTCTGCCAGGCTAAGGCCAGTAGGAGCTGTGGGCTTGGAACTTGCAGTCAAATCAGAGAACGGCCCTACTTCAGACAACAGCGATTAAAACTTTCATCTTGCCCTTTAAGAACCATCATCTAGTGAGAAAGCTCTTCGGTGAACTCTCTGAGGAAGGAGGACTAAGGGGAGCAGAACTCCCCGCCACCACCTGCAGAGAACGGATTAAGAGGCTCTGGTCATTTGGGTGAAGACGTTATGAGACTAATGGATTTCACCAATACAGAGAGTTCCCTCATTTGCTCGGTTAGAAAACTGTTCAGAGGTAGATGGATCGGGATTACAAGGTTGCCATGAAGTTGTCAGCTTAGGCTCCTTCCATTTTTCTGCGTGGCCATCCTTAACACATAGGTTCCATTCTTGGGTTCTCTCAAGGTTGCAACATTGCTTCTGGAGTGCCCTTTGCCACATTTGTTTTCTAGATAGGAAGGGGGAAAAGAAGGATGAAAACAAAATGCTGCACCTTCTGACTGCGCTAGCCACCTTTTAAAGCAATTCTCCTTCAAGTCCTACCTACTGACATCCTCTTACATTTGTCTATGGTTTTGAAAGAGGAAGCTGGAAAATGGTTGTTTTAAAACTGGGTACATCTGAGGGTACACTGGAGTACATTTCTTATATGGAATTAAAAAATGTTGAATATAAGGTTGGGAGTGTGGCTCAGTGGTGGAGTGCTTGCCTGGCTGGAGTGCATAAAGCCCTAAGTTCGATCCGCTGGACCACTCATGCATGTATATGCATGTAACCTTGCTCTTGTGCACGCATGCGGGCACGCACATGTTGAAAACACAGAAATGAAGAGCAGAACAGCAGTTACCAGGTTGTGGAGGTACAAAGACAGGGAGATAGAGGTCAAGGGACACAAACTTTCAGGTCGACATGATGCCTGGGTCTAAATGGCTAACATTCAACACAGGGCTAAAGTCATTAATTTCATATTGGATACTGAAAATTTGCTAAGGGGGTAGATTTCGGATGCTCTTACCAAACATACAGAAAGATTGCCCACAAGGGTCATCTGTTAGTCGGGCTGCATTGGCTGCTGTCTCAGATGTTCAGTGGGAGGATCAGAGAACTTTCAACACAGGATACTTCAGAAGGAAGTTAAAGGAAATGATTCAGTGAGCAAGCCACCACTGGGGTCACAGGAATGCCTGGCTTACCCCTGGCATGCTACTACCCACTCTTCTGGTTTACCCCTAGTATGCTGCCACCTACTAGGGGATTCTCATTATTTTCTGCACAAATACCCATAGTCAGGGATCATAGCTATGGGTTTGGGCTGCAGATGTCGGGGAAGGAGGGAAACCACCTGACTTCCATGGGAATCAAGTTTGAGATGAACTCTTCATTCCGTACAACTCCCCGAGCTCTCTCAGGCCCTAGAGTTGTACTGGGGCATTCCTTTCATGTTAGCTGCTCTTTTCGTGGCTGTGACAAAAACGCCCGACGTAAGTGACTAAGAGAAGAGGAGCTCATTTGGGGTCATCATTGAAAAGGGAGTGTGGCCCGGCCATGGTGGCAGGAAGGCATGGTGGAAGGGCATGAAGCAACTGGTCAACTCACATTGTATCCAAGGTTAGGAAGCAGATAGGTTCAGATCACTTCCTCCTTCTGCCTTTTGCATTGAGTCCTGGACTCCAGCCCCTGGAATGCTATTGCCTGAATTGCAGTGGGCACCCTCACAGCTAAGCCTCTTGGCAAACATGCTCATAGCTAGATGCAGAGGCATCATGCTCTCAGACAAGTGCAGAGGTGTGTGTCTCCTGGAGGATTCTGAATCCAAACAACTTGTCACTGATGACCCAACCACCTCACACCTGTGCTATTGACTGCTTATGCTCGATTACGTTCCTACAAAGTTATTACTCTGTGTCACGGTCAGTAATGCTAGTGATCCACCTCACACTAAGGAACTTTAAGAGAGATAAGAAATTCAGGGCCTGGTATCTGGAGGCAGGTGGATCTCCATGAGTTCAAGGCCAGCCTGGTCTACCCAGAAAGTTCCAGGCAAATCCTATGTAGTGATTCTATCTCAAAAAATGACAGTAAAAACAAAACACAAAAGAAAAACTCCTAAACACACAACCAAACAAAAGGAGACAGAGAACTTTCTTGTACCCTCTTTTTCTCCTCAGCTAAAAAAATGCTGGTTTTTCTCTCTCTAAGGAGTACAAGTCATAAAACATATAATTGAATCTAAGGTCCTATTTGAGATTCATTCTGAAGGTACTGATCTAATAATAGAGGGCATTATTTAAGTCTGAATCACAATTGTAGATCCGTCAGGAACTTCCTGTCTATGATAAGTGAACAACTTGACAAAATGCCATGCTCAAGTTAGAGCCTGCTGGTGGTGACCTTGTTCCGGTCACTTTCTGCTTTAGGAACAAAGAATTTATGACTTCAAGTAGGGTTTTTGTTTATTTGTTTTAAATCACATTTTTTTTTATTTCTTTGTGAGCGTTACTACACCCTAACATGCGCGTGAAGGTTAGAAAAGGATCAGCCCTCTCTGTCTGCCATGTGGGTCCTTCCGGAGACTGAACTCAATTGGCTTCTAAAGCCTTTATCTGCTGAGCCATCTCAGGCCCCATACTGTCTATTTTTTAAATACTGACTAGCAAGATTGCCCTTGTTGAAATGCCATCACAGTGAGCCTTTGGTCTAATCCTGAAGCACCAACTGTGGCTGTTGAAGGCCTGGGTCCTGCCGCCACGTATCACAACAGCTTCTAGACTTAACACAGAGGCTCCGTCACGGTTCCTTCCAAAAAGGTGTAAGATTCCCTGAAAGCTACCCAGACATACAGAAAGGGCAGCTGTTTGATTCAGGAGCTAGGTTGAAACCAACTCATTATTAAAAAGGATTTATGTGAATTAGTCCTTGTGAGCTTTGAGACTATTTCCACTCTAGCCTCCCCCAGGGACTGTGAATCTGCCATGGTCTCTCCTTTTTCCAGCAGCCGTCAACATTGCCATTGAGCACACTCAAGTCTATACCACCCTTCAAATCACTCTCCTCAGCTTCTTTCCTCTAATAGAGATTCCTACAAACAAAAACAAAACAAAACCCTTGAGTTTAGTGAGCTTGTTTCTGCCTGCCCTTCGCCTAGACACACCAGGATTATTTTGTTGATGAGAAATAGAGAAGTTGGAACGGATGACCTCTGAGATTCCTCCAAGCTGGGCTTGCCTTCAGCCTACCACCAGATTCAGACTCCACTACAGAACTGTTGTGGGATAGTTGATCGCACTGTGACACTCAGAGACTGTTAATAAAGTTAACCTTGAATCAGGGGGCGGAGTCAATAACTAGCTGACCAGAATTAGCCATAGAGATTTTGAGGACTCAGGGTATGATAGAGAGAACAGGGAGGAATAGCAAGGGGCTTAGAAAGCCTTCATTGGTTTTTTTTTTTTTTTTTTTATCTGGGAAGTGTGGAAAGAAAGGATCAGCTGGTCGTTCTTTCACTGCTTTCTTGATCTATCAAGTTTTTACCTCACCATCTGATTCCCAGGTTTTTATTGATAATAGCACAATTTAGATAAACGCTTCACAGAAGACTTGTGTAAAAGAAACACAGTAACAGATGATGAACACTTGGGATGCAGCTCCGCAAAAAGCTGACCGCTTGTTTTTTTTATAGAGATATCACCTAAACTGAAGACTGGATGGATGCCACTCGGCACTTCAGTGGTAGATCTACTAGCATGAGGCATTGTCTCAGCATTATGAGGCTGGCTATCTGTGTGGCGCTTTTATGCTTGAACTTGGAAAGAAAACCATGTGGGTCTTTGGACCCATGGAGCGTGGTGAAAGTGAAGCCACTATTGTCCCCATGCTCTAGCAGAGACACCATATTTCGCTAAGAACCAGCAATAGATAGCAAATAATTTGGCTTTTCCCAGTTGTCCCCTTTCAATGACACTTAACTAAGTGGCAATAACAGGTTTTTTTTGTTTGTTTTTTGTTGTTGTTGTTTTTTGTTAGCTTGTTTATTTTTTGAGACAGGGTCTCTGCAAACTAGGCTGGCCTGGAACTCAGGCAGATATGCCTGCCTTTGTCTCTTGAGTGCTGGGATTAAGAGCATACACCACCATGTCTGGTGTAGCAGCAGTGGTGGTTTGTTTTGTTTTGTTTTGTTTTGTTTTGTTTTTTTCTGAGTGCAGGGTTCAATACAGCTGAATAGGCCGAAGGCTCTCGAAGGTCAAGGGAACAGACACTCTTGGCAGGAAAGAAAGATGGAAGAAGTTGCTGACACCTCTAGTGCCCTATGTCTGAGCAAACACTAGCAGATGTATGTGAGCACACAGGATTTCTGTTTTTAAAGAGTTATTTATTATGTATACAGTGTTCTGCCTGCACGCCAGAAGAGGACACCAGATCTCATTACAGATGGTTGTGAGCCACTATGTGGTTGCTGGGAATTGAACTCAGGACCTCTGGAAGAGCAGCCAGTGCTCTTAACCTCTGAGCCATCTCTCCAGCCCCTTGCGCTTTTTTTTCATTATTCAATGCAAACACATACCAAAGTGTGTGTTCTCAAGACTGTGATTTGTGATGGAGGACATTGCTAATTTTTTTCAAGAATTGAGAATTAGAACAGAATTATTCTATTTATAGAAATAGAATTGAGAAATGTCATAAGAAAAGATGTTCCACTTAAGTAGGTTATGTGTTATCAAGTGAGATCATGCAGATACATCATTACTAGGTTATATTACATCCCAACTTAATTAAACAAGCATACAAAATATGATTGGTAGGTCATTCACTAAACCATTGGAATGACTGACAGAGTTATAGTGTTGCATTGGCTTCAAAAGCAACAATACTGAGCCATGGCCAAAAAAGAAGAAACAAACTAAGAAACAAAATCCATGGTGGATGCAGTGGATCACTAGGACAATAGTCACACCATTTCTTTATCTACTCCCTTTAGCATCCTATTGACACATGCCTCCGGGCCTGCCTCTCTGCATCTCTATAATGGGCTGCACAAGGTGCCAGTCCTTTCTTTGCATGTGGGCCTTGCGAGCTGAGACTCCCAGTAGCAGGCCTGCTAATCACACTGAGTATCTAATGAACGTGGTCTGGCTTTTTGCCTAGCCTTTCAGAGCCGAGGACATCCAGCAGGCCTCTCCTGGGGAACAGATTAACTTCTGTGACTTGCTGCTTTTCCTTCTCATTTATGATTCATGACCCAGGCTGTATTTTTAGCTTTTATTTATTTGGGTCTAAGAAGTGAGTTGGAAGGAAATGTAGTTTGGAATCTCATGGAAGAACAAGGAGAAACTGGTATCACGTTGGAGAGAGGGTTGACAGTTTGGGAATAATAATCAAACATGACATTCAGCAAATATTCAGAAAGCCCACGGGGGTTCCACACTGGGCTAGGTGCTGAGATTGGAAGACTTCAGGAGACTCAGCTTCCACACTCTAAGTGTCAAACAGTTCATTAGCCAGCTTCTTTATTCATTAACCAATAAAAGAAACACATATACAGAAGGACTTCCCACAACAGTTCATCATGAATATATTGTTTTGTTTGAGGCAGGGTTTCTATGTGTAGCCCTGGCTGTCCTGGAACTCACTCTCTAGACCAGGTTAGCCTTGAACCCAGAGATCCGCCTGCCTCTGCCTCCCAAGATCTGGGATTAAAGGTGTGCACCCGCATGTCCAGTCTGGAAAGGAATGTATTATAATCCCGCTGCTACTCCCTCCTCATCTCCAGACTTTAGTCTCACTGCAGTACTTGGAGTTGGGGAGCACCCCTTATGCTTGCCCTGTGCCCACGGCTTGGAAATCCCTCTTCCAACCTTACAGGCTTGCCTTTCCTGACTCCCCCAGATCCCTTCTTCTGAGAACTCTTCCCTGGCTCCCTGAAGCTCCTCCTACTACACAGCCCCACAGCTCTGCAATCTGCTATTGTCACGTCCCTATAGAAAGTGCTCTTGATTGAAGTCCGTCCACAGTAGTTGAGGCTTTTTCATTAGCTCTCCAAGCTAAGCAGATGGAAGGGAAGTTGCCCAAGAAGAACACTGTCACCTAACACAGAGACTAATACACACTGAAATTTCTCCACAGGCCAAACATATGGTTTGCAAAATTGAACAGCTAGGAAGTACATGCAAAGCTCAGATCAAACCCAAACTTGTCTGAGTTTTGACTCTGTGATGGTCTCACTTCCTTTTCATGTTGACCCTCACGGAGCCAGTCAGCTTGTTCTGTGTTAACAGGT
The DNA here is from genome assembly GCA_004026605.1 of Ondatra zibethicus. Classification (NCBI taxonomy): domain Eukaryota; kingdom Metazoa; phylum Chordata; class Mammalia; order Rodentia; family Cricetidae; genus Ondatra; species Ondatra zibethicus. The sequence continues at coordinate 160,804 of PVIU01002259.1, read as the reverse complement.
CAGTGTGGGTCTCAGCGTCTTCCTCGAGCTGCGTAATCACAGTGCATTGTCTGAGGCTCTGCTCTGTATGATTCTCATTCAGCCGCCTGGGCTGACAGTAACTTCCGAATTGTAAGAGGAAAAAACATAGGCTAGGTCGCTGTTGTGTGATGTCATCGACCAAATGAGGAGCTACGTCCAACTTCAAAAAGGCTAACAGAGTAATCCATACGCAGGGAAGGGGAAAGTTGGAAATGCTTTAGGATTGGCACTAATGACTCCCACATACACAAGAGAAAGCAGAAGAGTGAAAATAAGAGAAGGGTGCTATGTTTAGAGGAATGAAGGTCTTCGGGTACCAGGCAGGGCCTGCCTCGCTAACCACAGGCCTCTGATTTAGCAACTGTGGGCATCAATTACTCAGCCGTCCCCCTATCCTTAAATTAGCACTTTTAAAGCGGGTCCTCCTCTGAATGTACCAATTCTTTGACGCATGGGGATTCCCCTGCCTCCATCAGGAGAGAGGCAGGAGATCAGGAGAGAGGCAGGAGAAAGCAGCCAAATGACACCACAAAAGCGAGGCTAAGTGGGGCAGGCTTTGCAAGCCAGGATCTCAATTCGTGCTTGTGTTGTGAGCCACCAGTCCCAGAAGGTTGAAGACTTTCTCTTGGAACAAGAGACTAGCATTCATGGTCCCCTTGGATTAGGCCTTTACACGTTGATAAAAATCTCTCAACAGCTGCTTAGAAGGCTTGGGCACAATGCCACAAAGACTTGCTTAAAGGTACTGGTTGCAACTTTTGAATTTTAATCGCAAAATTAAAGCCACTGAATACAGAATACAAGACCTGGGGACTCTCTACTAAGACGACAATTTTTGAGAATTTTTGTCTGAGAGAATTCACCTTTGTCTGCTCCAATTCCTGCTTTCTTGGAACACAAAGGATGATTAGTATGAGGTGGAATTGAAGACTAATTTTACCATTGTAGGTGGCTAAGTTCATATTCTGATGCTGTGGTTACTGGGTTGTTAGAGTCAGGGCCTGAGTCCCAGCAGTGCTATCAACCCGGCTTCAGCTTGTCCTCAAACTGGCCAGCTGAAGAGACAAAGCAATAGTGAAAACCAGAGCAAGCAGATGTGTTCAATCTGGCCGCATTGGTAAGAGATCCGAATAAAGAGGTTCCAGTGTCCCCCCAAGTTCATCTTCAGAGTCCAGACATTAGGTTTACGGGTGGGTGGGAGGCAAGAAGTATGCCCTTCCCCACCACTGATCCTTGTCAAGTGGTCTGAGAATGTGTTGGAACTGTGGGGAATCTCTTCCTGGAAGACAAGTTTCCTTTCTGGCTGGCACCAGGCTTTAGCTTTCTCCTTCTCACAGCAAGAGTCTTGGGAAAAGTCTATTTCTTGGGGCCCATTGATTAAATAACATGGTCACTAAAGGAGGAACACAAGTGTCTCTACTTGGAATATCTTCATCCTTGACAGGGTGCTTACGCTATGACGTAATGCTCAAAAGTGGGCATTTTATAAAGAAGGAAATTTTTATTGGCTTGTGGCTCTGGAGTCTGGAGAGTCCAAGAACACGATGCTGACATCTGCTCCCCATCCGGCCAGGGTGAAGAGGACGCCGTGGTGAGACGGAGCCTGTGTGCTAGTCTGGGGTCTATTGGATGGATGGGTGGAGAAGACACAGCACAGTATCTTTACTCTTCAGGTTCTTGGATTCATTTTCATTTTAAATATCTCCCTAGACTATACCTATTTTGATACATGGCACACTTTAAGAGGATAGTTATTATGGCGAAACCTCTATGTGATCCAGGACCCCGATCAGAACTGTCATTAATAGCTGTCTCACGGATAAGATGCCGTAACCTAGAGTTTAAAGTCACGTTCAACACATACACATGTGCTCGCATACATGCACAGAAACTATGTTAACGCTTTTTCAAACATCAAAGCGTCTGTCTTCTTTTTCATAGACCTACGGGGCATCATTTCTCCTACATGATAAATTTTGGGGTTGGGAGGTGTCATAATACAGACAGCTTCAAACACCAGAAGACCTGAGCTCTACATTCACCAGCCCCAGGACCCTTGAGCAGAGCACTGAGCCTCTGACAATCAGCTTTTCCAGCTGTCAAAAAGGATTGCCCACCTCCCTCTTTAGGCCCTGCACCAGTTTCATCCCGGGGATCAAATTAAGTGATACTCCCGAGAGTAGATGGAGCACATCCCTGTTTGTGCCAAAGCACCTGGTGACACAAGATAATTGTTCTGCCTAGGCGCAGCAACAGAAAGAATTACTTGTGACTTCAATGTTGTTCCTTGGAGAGGTCACAGCCCTGAAAATGCTCTCTGTGTGGGATTTGCCTCTGGGATGACCTCAAGTTGGGTAATTTCATCTGTGCTCAGGTCTGTAGGCAGAGATGAAACCTCCCTCAGTTCAAAATATTTCTTATGTAAGGGATTTTCCACGAGAGTAGGAAGTTTGGAATGAGGGCAGAAATGGCCGGCATACTTGCCTTGCCCACTGATGACCAGCATCTTTTTCAACTACACAATCATATACACAACTCCTTTCCTAGTGTATCAATCATTTTAAGGTGGCAACAAGACTAAGATTTTTATTGTATGTTCTGGCTTCTGCCCCAAAGTTATTTCATTTGCAGGATCACAGTATCTCTGTCAAAGAGAAACTCTTGAGTCAGCCTAAAAACCCCACTTATATCTACAAATCGTCAGAAATTATACTTTAGATGTCATTGGTTCTACTTATTCAGGTAAACCAGGAATGGAAGTAGAGTGGGGATAATTCCCTCCATAGTCTCTGAGTGACAGAGTCTGCTCAGTGGAGGAGAGAAAGAGGATCTGGTCCTGGAATAAGTGGAGGAGAGAAAGAGGATCTGGTCCTGGAATAACAGACCTTTCTGGCCCCAGTCTTGCCATTTGGCTTGGGCTCTGTCCTGGAGCACGAGATCTCCCTCTTGGTGGAACAAGCAGAAGACACAACTTACTTTTAGAAGGTTCCATTGTTTTGAGCACCAAGGACTCCAGATGGTTGAAATTTCCTGGATGCCAAGTTCCCATTTGTAAATAAGTGAACACGTCTAGGTTTCTAAGCTTTGAGCTTGGTGTAGAAAGAGGAGTTTTCAGTTCACGCTTAGAGTAAAAACAAACAAAAAAAGTTTCAGTTTAATTAACCAAGGGGTATTTGAAGAGCTGCTGGGTGCCAGGCAGTAACTCCAGGTGATGTCAACAGAGCAATCCTGTTTTTCATTATTTACTTCAAGCGAGGGAGACAGAAAACAGACAGATACATATTATTTTCAGCAATAGGGGCACGAAGAGAAACATAGAATAGGCAGGGCATGAAGGTGAAGGAAGTGGGGGGCATTCTGCTTTCCTGAATGTCCCATCACTCTAAGAGAAGCAGTGTTTGTCAATACCAAGTGACTTCTGGTGGGGGAGGGCGGTTTGTTCTGAGCTGCATGTCTTCCCAGCCCAGAGGAAGGATTTTTCCCATCCATCTCCAGAAGACCCACCTTTCAAATCAAACCTGGCAGGAGAGCTTCAGGTAATGCAGTTCCAGGGTTATCTTAACATATGCCATGCTCCTTTAAGAATGACCACATTTTAGGTGGTCCAGCTAGCTAGCATGTAGGCTATTTTGAGACTTCCTGAACATCATTTCTTGGCAAATTCCTTGAAATAAATCATGTATTGCACTGTCAGAGGTGCAGGTCAGCATGATGACTAAGAGACCTCCCCCCACTCCCCACCTCCCCGTCCTTGAGAAGCCTGTAGTGCAGCTGGGATTTAGCCATTGAAACAAACTGCGGCCTCACTGGGTCAGTACAGCATGGAGATGTGACCAAAATTCTCTGGGACCCCAAAGGGCAAGCAGAGGACACTGCCTCCATGGCAGACCATCAGAGCTTCTGATTCTTGGTTCATTCATTCGTTAGTCAACCATGCACACCTGAGTGGTTTATTCCAGGGCCATGTATTGTCTGCTGGTAGGTGCTTGCTTGGCTTCGTAACTGTCATTGTCTCTGGACAATTTGCTTTACTGGGATGTAATTACATGCCATACAGTATACCATTGATTAGGGCTGACTTTTGTATAGTCATAGAGTTGTATAACCATTACCAAGTTTAGAACATTGCTATTGGCTCTGAAAGGAACCACACTTGCCAGCCGCCACACGCTGTCCACATCCTTCCCAGTTCTACTTCCTCGTTACTAATCCTCTAGTGAGGGAGACAGAAAATGGACAAATATATTGTCTTTTCAGCAATAGATGCTTGAGGAGAAATAGAAGAGGGCAGAGAATGGGCAGGGGATGGGGGGGAGATGGCAGCAGTCTGGATTATTTTGTTATGAATGAAATCATACAATAGATATTCTTTTGTCACTGCCCCTCGCCCGGATTAATGATTTCAGAGTTCATCTATGTTATAGCATGCTTCCACACCTCATTCCCTTTCATTGCCAGACACCAGGCTGAGGCACAGTTACAGGTCCTTTCTCCATACATCAGTTGATGGATGCGGGGATGCTTCTAGCCTGGGGCTATGACGAATGCAGCTCCTCTGAACGATTGTGTGCACTTATGTTGCTGTGCACTTTCAGTTTCCCTGGGTCTCTTCTAGTGGTGAGAATGCTGGTTTGTATGTTAGTTCTCTCTCGTTTTCTTGAAGCACTGCTCAGCTGCTTCCCCTCATGTCTGCATCATCTAACATTTTTAGTACTGGGTGGCAGTTCTCCTTTCTATACATCTTTATAATATCTACCTTTTGGGGGGTTTTGTTTGTTTGTTTTAAATTATGCCTTCCAGAGGTTATGAAGTGATTTGATTTGCATTTCTATAACTGATGGATCATGTTGGATTTCTTTCCAGATATTTACTGGCCACTTAATATCTCCTTTGGAGTAATTTCAAACAACTCAGGTCATCAGGCTTGGTGGCGGAGGCTCTTACCACTGAGCTATCTCAGGTCATCTACTGGGGTTGGGTGTCTGCTACAAGGGCAGCCTTGCTCTGCAGTACTTCGATGGCAGCCTTCAGTGTTTCTTTCCTATGCCTTTTCTTCTTTGTCTTATTTCACACTCATCAACTGCAGGGCTGATCCCTTACATTTCTCTCCCATGAGCGTGGTGGTCTTCCTTCCTCCGAGCCCAGGAATAATCCCTTGTAAAGATGGTGTTCTCATTTGTTATGCGTTGCTGTGATGAAACACCATGATCAAACCAACCAGGTGGGAAAGAATCAGAAACCTTCAAGGAACACACACGGCTGACTGGCTCACTCTCATCACCTGCTCAGCTCACTTTCTTATATAACCCAGGCCCACCGGCCTAGGGGTGGTGCCGCCCACAGTGGCTGGGCCCTTCCACTGCAACCACTTACCAAGAAAATGCATCCCGGGATCTGCCCATGAGCTAATGTAGTGAAAACAATTCCTTAACTGAGGTCCCATCTTCCCAAGGGACACCAGTTGGTGTCAAACATTAACCATTACAGAAGGGACCATGAGTTGTTGGTTCAAAGTTCCCTGCAGGTGGAATGTTAAGCCTGTTTTTTAATTTTTAATTTTAATACGACAGACTTCCTTTAAAAAAAAAGAAGAAAGAAAGAAAAAGAAGGAAAAAAGAGTCAGTTCTAATGTCATAGTGAGTCCTAGGGCCCAGCACGGGGACTGTGTCTCCAGTACCTGAAGACAAGGGGTAACACATGAAAATATGTATTCATCTTCGCTGTACTTCATTGACTCAGCCTCTCCCAACGACTGCAGTAATCATCATGGCCCTGTCTCATCACTATTACTTACCTGGACAGACCAAAGGAAGGGAATGGGAGCCGAAAATGTCCTCTTCCCTGTTTGCCTTTTCTGCCATATTGTAGCAATGGGCTGCAGCCTCTAGACCAGTGGTTCCCAACCTTCCTAATGATGCTATCCTTTAATACAGTTCCTCACGTTGTGATGACCCCAACCACAAAATTACCTCATTTTTACTTCATAACTGTAATTTTGCTACTGTTCTGACTCATAATATAAGTATCTGATACGCAGGAGATCCGACGTGCGATCCCCCAACCCACAGGTTGAGAGCTGCCACTCTAGAGTAACTGCGATTCGGTCTCAGTGGACAAACGAGAGGAAGCCAAGCATTTCTCCTCATTAGACTCCAGTGCTCTTGTCTCTTCCAATGGAGGTACTGATGGATCACCCCTAGAAAGACAGCCAAGTCATTCTTTTAGAGGTTACCCATATTTAGGAGCTGGGATTTTAGGAACAGAGATTAGGTCTTATGTGGGTCTGCATTTGATAAACCAAAGGGAGCTACAAACCAAACTTCTTATCCTGACAAACCAAACTTCTTCAGGCCTTGCCATTCAGCAACTCTTTACTTATGAGGTTCAGAAGTTCCTAAACAAAGAAATGGACAGATTGTTTTTAGACACTGCTCCCTGCCGCCCCCCCAAGACTCCACTGGGGCTTAGAGGTGGCAAAAATCCATTCTGGCATCTTCCACATGTACCCCACCCTTGGAAGGGAATTATCCTCACTGTTGGCCACCTCTGCATGACTCCATTCTCCTCTCCTGCCCCGCACCTTGTGTTGTATCACAGTGAGACTAGCTGACAATGACATCACTCCAGTCTTGATGGCTGTGTGCATTGCCTTGGAGGTTCACTTGAAGGGAAGGGTCTACCTTACAGGGAAGTGGGTAGGAGGTAATAACATGCGCGCATGTGTATGTGTATGTGTATGTGCATGTGGGGGGGTTAAGAAGGGAACCTTGGGGATGACCCTCTATTTCCTTCCTCTATCTAACAAAACCCTTCTCCTTATTGGCAGCCGGAATCCCCTGTTGGGATTCCCATCCCACTGAGTTAGAGTCCCACCCGGTCTCACAGGCTCCTGCACGTGGGGCTCAGACCTCATTAGCCTTGGGATGTCTGTCCCACTTGATTGCTTTGCTCTTTGTCCTCTGCTATCCAGACACACTGTGGACTTGCCTTTCTTCTCAGTCTCCATCATCCCTGCTCCACCACAAATCCTCCTGTCTGGGTTGGTTGTCTCCAAACTCTGAAGTGGAACAAATGTACCACCCATGGAGCATACTGCCAAGAGATCCACAGACCTGCTGGCGGCAGCATCCCAACCCATGACCCGTGCTACCTGCAATGATAGTGTTGCCAGTGTCATAGACTCTAGAATCACCTGGGAGACAGGCCTTTGGGCACGTGGGGCAGGGGATGCAGTTGCCTTGTTTGTACTGAGATGGGAAGACCTTCCTACTGGGGTGGCCTCATTCCCTAGCTGGGATTCCGGCTTGCATGAATTGAACAAAGAAAGCTGAGCACCATCGGTTATCATTCTTGACTTTGTGAATGTTATGTGACCGGTGGCTCCAGACTCCTTCTGCCTTGAATTCCCCACCATGATGAACCGTACCCTGGAACTCTGAGCCAAATAGAACCTTCGTCCCTTAAGTTGCTTTTGTCTTTATCACAGCAACAGAAAATGAGACTGAGACAGTACTCATGTCTTTTTCTGGGACCTTGGTATTCCTGCTCTCCTTTAGTACAAGGCAGAGAGATTCAGCCAAACCTTCATCACCCTCTGCCACTTCTCTCTACTCATTTTAAAGGTACAATAAAAAATAGAAATAATGGCACATACAGTAGAGCCCAGATACTGTAGAGTAACAGAAGTTCTCTCTCTTTCACTCTCTCTCTCTCTCTCTCTCTCTCTCTCTCTCTGTGTGTGTGTGTGTGTGTGTGTGTGTGTGTGTGTTTGCTAAGTACCCCTGGGTGCTGGGCACAGTCCCAGGCCCTTCTTTCAGCAGTGCTTATAGCCAAGGAAATGAGCAAGCAAACTGACAGATGAACCTGATGCTCAGTGGCATGGAAGGGACAAGTAAGGGCTGTGCTCATGAGTGGCAGGAGCGAGCCTACGGAGTTTTGTGTTAATTAAAACCTGCAGGAAGAAGAATCAGACCTGTAAAGTGGAGAGAGACTAGTTAGTCAGGGAGAATGGCTCAAGGGGAGGCCCTGCCCTTGGGAAGGGTTGGGTGGATGTGAAGGATGTTTTAGAGTGTGGAAGTGGGGCACTTAGTAGCGGGAGCAAAAAAAAGCAAAGGACTAGGTATTGATAGTGATGGCTGTTTGGGTAATAGACGTGAAGAGATTTCAGCAGTGAGGATGATTTTTATATATTATATATGTTACATATGATAATATACGTAAGTCATTTGCCCTCACTGCTTAAATATATGCATATAATATATACATATGTATAAATAAATAAATAAATTTATTTATTTATTTTTAGAAATCCCTGTGTATGTAATGTATGAAACGTGTATAAAAATGTAGTGCCCGTCATCTTTCAGGTATGTACCATATCAGCTTGAGTTAGTGATGTGTAACCCACCTCAGCACCAAGCTGGCATCCTGGAGAACTGGAAGTGTAGCCCAGACCTGCTCCCCACTTGTGTATAGACTCCATTCTTCTCCAGACTAGTGTTTGGGAGTTTGGGGAGCATGAGTCAGGTTCTAGGGTGAGGAGGGAAGAGAGGGCCACGTGGTCAGAGAAACCAATGGGGACTCTCAGGTGCCCCTTCCCATCTGCCTCATTGTGGATCAAGGACTGTGGCGTCCTCCTTCATTACAGTTCTGAAATGCTCTTTCCAGCTGAGCCCCTAAAGCAACCTCCCTTTGTCTAGTAAGTCTCAAGTTTGTCTAGTAAGTCACCAAGTCAGTCAGTCAGTCCCCATCCCCAGACATCCCACTTCCCTGCAATGCTCAAGCCAGAGAACTTAAGAACCAAGTATACAGAATGGTTTTGTGTCCGTATCGGAGACCCCAGGAGGAGCAGGGCTAGTGGGGTCTGGCTGAGGATGTCTCTGCCACACCAGACTTACGGCGGCATCTGAACATCCAGCCAGTTTGGGGATGAGACATCTATAAAACCCACTCAGAAATATTACAAAAAGGGTCTGGGGAGGGCCCCCTCCTCTTCCCATGATCCAGGGAGGGTGATGGCTTCCCAAGGACAGCAAAACAGGAAGTGCCTCATTTCTGAGGCCCTGGGAGCCCTTTCATTCACACCACTTGGCACTCCTAACCTTTCCAAGGCAATTTTCAGCGTGACACTCTCCAGAGTCACTGCTGCTCTGCTGAGAGGATCTTACAGCCTCACCTGCAGAGATGCTTAGAAAACTGTCACTGTATCCCTCCCCTTGTCCCTTCCTCTACTTTGTCCTCTTGGGGACACTGAATTCAATTTTCAGCTGTCAGCCTGTTACTTCCTGGCTTCCCAACTGGCGTCTTGCAATCAATGGGCTCCAAAGCAATTCATAACCTCTCTTTCCTGTCCCCCTGGTCCTGTTGATGGCACTCCAGGTTCCTCTGTGCCCCGGCGGGAAGCAGCTGAGTCATATTTGACTCACTCTTCTGCTCTTGGAGCAAATTCACTGCTGAATCCGGCGGTGGCACAGCTTTCCATGATGTCATTCCAATCCTCCTCGTTGCTGCTATCCCTCTTCCGAGTGGGCTAGCATCACTTCCCTCTCTCAGGGAGCCTCCTGCTGCGCACTCTCACTGCTACCCACCTTCACACCAGCTTAAGCCTCTTTAAAAGCATTCCTGATTCAGCTCCCCTGCTGTTGTTACATTGAACATGAACAGTTTTGGTTTTAGAAGTCACAACACCTTTTCCAGTGTTCCATGTGCAAGCTAAACTTACCAAGGACTATTTTAGGGGGTGACTATTATCATTATTATTTCTTTTGAGCTACAATGATCTTACAAAAGATGACAAGACATTATTTTTTAATAATTTATTTATTTTATTTTATGTGCATTGGTATTTTGCCTGCATACATGTCTGTGTGAAGGTGTCAGATCCCCTGGAGCTGGAATTACACACGGTGATGCCATGTGGGTGCTGGGAATTGAACCTGGGTTCTCTGTGAGAGCAGTTAGTGCTCCTAACTGCTGAGCCATCTCTCCAGCCTCGATAAGACCTCAATGTTACTAAATTCTGGTTTTTGTGCATTTAAATGCTTGTTCCAGTGCTTAGGAGATTGGGAAGTCCTGTGTTAACTTGTCTCCTATTTATTTTTGCTTCCTCTGACATCTGTGCAGTTATGCCTACTAAGCCTTGTTCTTAAAGCTTTCCATAGGTAAAATAATTTAGCTCTCCCAACAATTCCAATTATATTGCCATTTCACCAAGGACAAAACCAAGGTAGAAAAGTTGGGTCACTTGCGGGGGCTTTAAAATGAGGGTGTGGCAAAGCCAGTGTGTGAATCTGCAGTTCACACAGCGTGAAGACCTCAGATCTTCACTCCCCACCTCTGAGCCCAAAGGCATCCTAGTCCCTGGTATTCCCAGAACCTGAGTTTGTATTTACTTTGTAGTTAACTGATGTTTTATAGCCAAGGGGACATGTGTGTGCATTGGTGGTCAGAAATATTGACGCAGGTGATGGGCACACATGTAGCTGCCATCAGGAGCCGACTGTGGGCAGTGCCCAGGAGGTCACTGTGTAGCTCAGAGATGGAATTTTGGTATCTGCATCCTCCTACTTCACAACTTTCTTTCTTTTTTTTCCTAGTACATGGGCTGCATCGAAGTGCTACAATCAATGAGATCACTGGATTTTGGAATGAGAACTCAAGTTACAAGGTAAGAGCTTGAAACTGAAGGGACTCTAATAGTTTAAAGTCACTGTAATTTCTCCTGTGGATCTCTTATGAAGTCTTCAAGTCATCCATGTGACTAGAAGGGAGAACTGGCCCATCAACCTTGCATGACTGGCTTAATCTCATCACATGAAAGCTTCAGACCTGTATGGAAAACCATTAGTGTTACATATGAGGACTTACAAGGTGGTTGGTGGTTCAGTCTACAGAAGTAACTGTTTTCCTAGGTACCAAAGTGTTTAAAGGTATGCCTAGAAATAAGATATGAAGAGTCTCCAGCAGATCAAAGAGGTCACTCAAAATAAGACCAAGCAAGAACTTTCAGCATCATAAAGGCCAGGCTACTACTGTTCCTTCAGTCTTTGACACAAGAACCCATCTGTGTAGCCCACCATTTTCTATAATGAAATGGGTGGACCTCTACCCAGAATTGTCCCATGTAGCTTAATGCAAGAAACTATAGCCCTTGTAATGCAGGCCTCAAGTCGGGAGCATCAGTACAAGGCATGCCTCTTTAGAGTCAGCTCTAGGACAAGGAAGAAAAGAGAGCTAAGTGACACCAGCAGCTGGGGAAGCGGCGACAGGAAAGAGATGAGCTTGATTGCAGATGGTTGGGAATGAAGATTGGGGCATCTGCCATGCAGGTGCCAAGTGTGCCTCTGAGCTGTGGCAAGCTCCCATCTGGACCTGTGACTGTGAGCTACCTGCTTAAAGGTGAATGCTCTCATTATGGAGAGAGAATAACCTTTCCTGAGGCTCCTCTCAAGCGCTCCTAGACATAGAAGTGCCCTGCTAGCCAGAAGCCTAAGAAGACCTTCTGCCCCTCAAGGAGACCTGCAGTGTACAAGGAAGTGTTCACTCCTGTGCTGTGGTTTTGAAAACCTTATCTCAAAATGTTCTTAGGTTATTTAGAGCAAAATAGGTTTGGGATATAATAAAGTGAAGCCGTAGATCCCCAGGGTTCCAGGAAATGCACTCTAGGGTCTGCTGACTCGGAGTCTGCCTTGTGAAGTGTTCCGTTCTGCCTTTCCGAATTTCTCCTCACCAATCGTTGACATTCCTTTTAGCACCTTGCTTAGTAGGCATAACGCACAAATGTCAGAGAAAGCAAAAATAAGTGGGGGACAAATTACACAGGAATGTCCAATTTCTTAAAGGTTGTAACAGGCACATAAATGCACACAAACACAGAATTTAGCAGCATCAAGATTTTATCATTTCTTGTGAGATGTCAAACCAATGACATACAATTGTGTTTGTGAGACCAACCTCAGTTCCTGGACCGTAGAAGAGGCTTCGTAGATATTTACTGATTAGATCTGTCTTCCTACCTGGCTGCAGATTCCGTGTCTGGAGGTGGTCACAATGTTTCTCCTCTTTTATACCCTACTTTTCACATCCTTAAACCCTTTGTGTCTTTCTCCAAGGAAATGGATTTTAAACTACTTTCCATCCTGTTAGCCTATTCAGGCTTCATTTCAATGATTCTGCATCTGAGAAAGCCCTTTCTGTAATCCTCCCTACAGATGCCAGGAAGTGGGTTGATCCTAGGTGCCTTGGGTGGGTGCATAGGATAGATGATTCTGACCTAATTTTTCTGACCTGAGTGCTATAGTTTGACTGTGCCCCAGTTCATACAAATAAGCTTATTTGGCTGTGTGGTCATGTTAAGATACAATACCTTTTGGAAGACATTAAGTGACAGAGACAGAGCTCTTCTTGTAAGTAGAATTAGTGCCCTTTTTGAAGAGGTACAGGGAGATGCTGGCCCCTTCTTCCACATGAAGATACAGAAAGGACTCTCTGCTATGAAAGAAGGAGACTTTGCCAGACACTGAATCTGCTGGCCTTTTCATCTTGGGCTTGCCAGCTTCCAGGACTACAAGAAATAAATTATTTTCTCAGTTTTAATATTTGCTATAGAAGCAGGAACCCTAGACTGAGATAGTAAGAACTTATTTTCTGTCGCTCCATCTGTTCACACACAGACCCATCCATTCTTTCACTGAGTCTTTATAGAGTCCCTGAAACTTCTTAAGCATTATGGGTCCTGTATGAAAGACAAGGGTGTGCCCTTCGGAACTTAACATACGAGGTAGGACACAGACTATTAAAGGGAAGTAACTATACAGAGTGTTTGCAGGTAATGACTGGTACTATTGCTCTAACAATAATGCTCTATAAGCAGAGCGCTTCCAAACTTTATCGTTCCTTAATCACACAAATACTGAATAGTTATTAGAACATTAAGAAACACATGAAAGGAAAAACTGCTTGTAATCCCATCCAGAGATGATATCTATTACCATCTTTCCAGCCTTTACCTCTACACAGGAGATTACAAAATTATAAACAATATTCTATAATATCTCTACCACAATGAACATTTTCCTAGCACTCCAATTTTTTTGTTGTGGTTAAATATACAAAACAAAGTTACCATTTTAACCATTGTTTACTTTCAGGAAGTATATGTTGATTCACCCTACTGTATAAGCATCGCCAGCATCCACCCCCAGAAGGCTTTCTTTTCCCCAGAATAGCATCCTGTGCCCATGAAACACTAGCACCCCACTCTCTTCTCCTCTACCCCCACAGTCTCTGCCAACCCCCCTTCTGCTCTCTGTTTCTGTTGTCTTGACTGGAGCAAATAGTTTAGATGTTTGAAAAGTTTTTGATTTGTATTGCTGGTTTGCTCTAATCAGTGTAATTTATGCTCTTACTTACTAGTCATTCATTACTTTAAAAAAATATATTCTAAGGGTTGGCTCCTGCTTGTTCTAATATGTATAAGACCCTGAATTTAATTCCCAGCACTATTCTCCCCATCCAAAAATAAAATAAAATAAAAAACCCAACCAGCCAATCAAAACAATCAAAACGAAAACGAAAAAGAAAGAAGGAAAGTACTACCGCCCTCATCAACAACAAAAGTTTCATTATGACAGCACTGGGGAGGCAAGCCAGTCTCTGTGAGTTTGAGGCTAGCCTGGTCTACATAGTGAGACCTGTGTAAAAAAAATTATTTAAAAATTTTTATTCCAGTCGGTGGGGGCACATGTCTTTAATCCTAACACTTGGGAGGCAGAGGCAGGTGGCTAGCCTAATCTTCAAATCGAGATCCAGGACAGCCTGGGCTACACAGAGAATCCCTATCTTAAAAAGACAAAAATATAAAACAGAACAAACATGTTTTTTACTTCTTTTTCCTTCAAGAAGTCATATATTGCTGAAAGTAATGGTAATTTTTCGAGACTTTTCTCTGAAATTGCAGGTCTTCTAAAAACAGTCTCCATGTGAATGTGAACTTGGATGTCGGTAGACAGCAATAGGTTCACCCTGTGTGTTATTTGCACTGGAACATTTTATCTAAGTCCAGGATTTTTCCTTTATCCCTCCTGTCCCATGGACATTAGGGCCAGCATAGCCAGTCAGGTGGCCATCTTTGAAGTCCCATCAAGCCCCTGAGAAGACTGTTCATTCCTCCCACATGATCAGAATGAAAATATTGCTCACTTTCTCTGTAACATCCACTTCTCACCTTGGTTCCTGAATGCTTACTCTGCTCCTCTTTTAATTTTGTCTTTGTTTCACTATCTGTGTCTGGTACTGGTGGAGACCAGAAGAAGGGGTCAGATGCCCTGGGACTGGAGTTACAGAGAGCTGTGAACCATCATATGGGTACTGAGAATCAAACCAGTGTCTGTGAAAGAGCAGCCATTGTGCTGAGCCACCGAGCCATCTCCCCATCCCATCCCTTATAATTCTTATCCCAGCTTCTAGCCCGGGTGCTGGCCCAGATCTCAGTTGTTGGCAGGAGAGGATTTGTGTGAGAGGGCAGGGAAGCAGGCACTTCCCGCTAGTGCAGAGAAATAAGATTCTTAAGGAAGCAAAGACACAGTCACATTTGTCTTCAAAATGTCTGGAAAACAGAAACAAGCAGAAGAGAGAAGGGGGAAGTAAAAAGCAAGTGGCCGATGTATGGCCATTTGCTCTCTTCCCTAAAAATGTCCTCCCCATGAAGGAAAGCAGGATGACCCATCCAGCTACCACCCAAGCCCAGAGTCAGGGCTATGAGTTGGCCCACTCCAACATCCACTGAATCGATGAACTGTTGGAGCATGTGAAGGGGACAAGACGAACCTACAGACCCAAAAGGGCAGGATCTCTATGACACAGGACAACAACAGGATATCTACAGAGGAGCCCCATTGAGAGCCCAGCATCGGTGGTGTGGTAGAAACCAGAGGCCTTGAACCAGACCAACGTTGTGGCAATGAACATGAATGGACTATGAATGGACTAAAGGGTAAACTGTGTGTCTCAACAAGCTACACTACAACTTCCATGACAAGATTCTTCTTCTTCTTTTTTATTTTGTTTTGTTTTGTGTCTTTGTGTCATTTGGTTTTTGTTTTAAATTTGGCTTTTGACTGGGGGGTGGTTGCAAGGGCAGAGGGCAGAATCCGAGGAGGTGGGGAGATGAGTGGGATTGGAATGTGTACTGTGAAATCTCCAGAGTCAATACAAGTTAAGAAAAGATTAGAGAAAAATGCCCTCCCCACAATTTTAAAAACCAAGTTAAGAAAAAGACCTCAGTTTGTCTTAAATCAAGAAACACAGATAAACCAGAAATAAAGCCACTAATCCATGAAGCCTCGCTTCCTTCCCTGAATTAACTCTCCACATAGTGACAGGAGAACAATCTTCTCTCTCCTTAGGGTGCCTCTTTATACAGGTCTAGGTGGGAAGCTGCCTGGCGGTGAAGGAGGAACAGATGTACCAGGGTAAACCCAGGGAGCAGCTGGTGGGCAAGGCTTGGTTTTCAGCCTGAAGATCGGGACTTGATTATTTTGAGCTTCATGGAAATTCCAGAGGCCATGTGTCCTAATTACTGGTCTATAGCTGTGAAGAGCCACCATGACCAAGGCAACTTATAAAAGAAAGCGTTTGATTGGGAGCTTGCTTGGAGTTTCAAAGAGTGAGTCCAAGTCTATGGGCATCACTACAGGAAGCTAAAGAATGAACAGAAAGGAGCAGTAGATGAGGGCCCATATCTTATCCCCAAGTTGTCCCACAGAGAGAGTCAGACTGGGCCTGGCATGAGCTTTTGAAACCTCAAAGTCAACCCTCAGTGACACACCTCCTCCAACAAGCCCACACCTTCCCATCCTTCCCAAACAGTTCCACCAACTAGGGACCAAGCATTCAAATATATGAGCCCATAGGGGTCATTCCCATTCAAACCACCGTACCACATCTGGTTCATCATCATGGTACACCATAACTCCAAAGTGCAGGGCCTCTAGCCCCTTGCTCACTGCCCTGCCCTCTCCCAGTGTGTAGCACCCTGCGTTTATAACTCATATTTGAGAATGAAACCAGCTATGCTAAGCCAAGAGCACAGGATCATCCTACCATGGGGCTCCAGCGGCAGCTGGGAGGCAATGGCTCACAGCAAAGGACATCAGCTTCACGGGGTTCTCATGGAGAGCTGCAAGAGAATAGGGATGAGTGCTCCCTTTGGAGGTCTTGGCTTAAGGTTCGTTTTCTCTAGCTGGTAGCAGGCTGCACATGAGGTTCTATCTGCTCTACCCTCCTCCATGAGGGGCAGGCTGTTTAGGGATTTGGGGTACTAGGTAAGGAAGCAGGGATTATAACTCAGAAGGAACAGTCAACACACTCATTTCTGTTCTCACTATTGGAGAACAGCAAACCTCCAAGTTCAACTCTCTGTCTTGAAAACCTTGATGCTCTGAGCCATTACCTTCTAGCTGCCCCAAAGCAGGCTGATCCTGTGCTGTTGGCTTATGACACCTGGTTTCTCTCTCAAATGTGAGTTACAAATACAGGGTGCTAAATACTGAGAGAGGGCAGGGCAGTGAGCAAGGGGCTAGCAAAGGATATTTAAGTCAATTCTTCAGAAACAAACGTTTGTGCATGCTTTGTTGGGGATTATACCACTGGATCTGGGCATGTTTAGACCCTGAGGCACATGGACAGCACCCCCAACCCCAGCTCCTATTTGAAGCTATCAAGGTGCTTTGTTATTCACTATCCTTAAGTTTGGAGGGTTTTCTCTTAGTTTGGGGCCACTCACGGTGTCTGGGACATGGCTGATAGGTATCTTAGTTACTTTTCTATTGTTATGAAGAGACACCATGAGTAAGGAAACTTACAAAAGGAAGTTTCATTGGGGCCTTGCTTACAGTTTTAAAGGGTGAGCCCGCGACCATAGCAGGGAGTATGGCAATAAGCAAACGGGCATTGTAGTGGAGCAGTAGCTGAGAGCTTAGGTCAGAGCTGAAAGTTGGAGGCAGAGAGTGAGAGACTAGGCCTTGTGTAAGCTTTGGAAACCTCAAAGCCTAGCCCCAGTGACAAATCTCCTCCATCAAGGCCACACCTCCTTATCCTTCCAAACAGGGCCAAGCATTCAAATCCATGAGCCTATGGGGCTGTTCATATTTAAACCAGCAGTAAATATTTATGACTTGTTGGTCCTAGCTCTCATATTTTCAAGTGACTCTGGAGTTCTTGAAGCTTCATGCTCATTCATGGCTAGAAAAAGACAAAAAAAAAAAAAGACAAAGAGAATCTAAGACATAGGATCTGGAATCTTGGATGAGTCAGAATTCTAAAATGGTGAGCCCCTGGGAAATTGCTCAGGTGCTTGGCTGTTCAACCCAGTGTTTGGTCTGTTGGTGCTGTGCAGACATTTGTGCAAAGGCAAAGAATAACTACACACGGATCCCAGTGTGGTGTTGATGGGCGGCTGTGTGAGAGAGAGTGACTTCTCAATTGAGTGTAACAGGCTGTGCCCCGACCTCTTCCTGAGTGAAGGGGCCAGATGTGGGGCTCAGTTATCAAGCAGTGGCCAGAAGTTTGTTAATGACTAGATATTACTATCAACATCTTCCTCATCAAAAACTCTACCATCCATAAGCTAAATGTTACTGGGTATTGTGCTACCCGTGTGAATTCTGAGGCATAGAGGCATTAAGGACTTGACAAAGGCCAGTTCACATGTCAATACGTGGTAGGATGGAAACCAGGTTTGGTGACTCTTTAGCTCTTTGCCTCCAAGGGAGAAAAATTCTAAGGGACAAATCTTAGGAAAATGTTAAAAGCCAGATATGACAGAGCATCGTAAAAGGGCTTGTTAGGAACAGAATGTTGGAGCATGTCCTTGCAAGTTTTTTCTCAGGAATTTGCTTGTCTAAGGTCCCAGGTGACACCCATGTTACTGGTCCAGGTGCCACACTTTGAGACTCAGATGCAAGGGATGCCTGCCTCTCCAGTGGTTTGAAAATGAGGTCTCCAGTTAGACTGTGTGTCACATAGCAAGCTCTTATTTTGGAACAGGTGGCTCTTAGAAAATCATAAAATCATGTGGAGTTTTTGCTTTTGTTTGTAGGATAGGAAGACAGACGTAGTGGGAATACAAGAACAGTGAGTTTTCATTCTTCAACATTGTACATAGGCAGAGAAATTAGTGATATGGTTCTTTTAGAGACATATGCTAAGGGGCCTCTAGATTTCATTAAACATGAATTGCGTCCAGAGAAAAACCTTACTTTGATTAATAAAGGGCTTATGGCCAAAGGAAACACAAGCCAGTTAGTACCAGAATGACAGACTTTTCCATTGTCTGTTGCTGTTCCTCTCAGAAAAGCTGAGCCTTACCTAGTAGGACAAATGCATGTCCCTAGTCCCCTTTAATGATGTATCATTGAGCTATATATACGAGAGCTGTGCAGGAGCTGTGCATTTTGTGGAAAGCTGAACCATAATGGGGCCTTTCAATTTATTATGATTCATTCTTGAAAATTATGTCTTCACTGCTGTGGGAGCATGAATTCTTAGGAGGGAGAGAAGACAGCATTGGGTGAGGGTATTTGCAAATATGAGCCTTGTAACTGCAGCTCTTTGTTGGGTCTCAGGTAGACTGAGAATTTTGTAGGGGTGCTCTTGAAGCTATCCCCTGACACGCAGAGGGAACAGTTCTATGCAAAAGGAGGGGGAGAATGGGCGTCACCACAGACTCTATGGACAGTTGTGCTATTCGCTTAGCCCTTCAGTGTTGAATTGAAGCAAAGTGACTAGGCATTGTCCGATACCTACGGTCTCTGAGGAAGGGACAAATGTATGCATGAGATGACATCTTAAGGCAAGCCAATATCTGTGAAAGAAACTTAATTGTGAAACATCAGTAGTAAGTGTTCCAGCACTGGAGGGAACTGATATGTCTATCCTGAAGGGGGGTTATCTTAGCATCAGCACTGTTGCTGTGATAAAAAGACACTCAAGAGCAACCCAAGGGAGGAAAGATGTATTTGCCTTACAGGTGCAAGTTACAGTCTACCATTTCGGAGAGGTCAAGCAGCTAGTCACACCACATCTAAATCAATGACAAAAAGACAATAAATACTTGTTTGGTAGCTTACTCTACCCTTATATAGATCAGGGCCCAGTCGGTGAAGTGGTGCCACACACAATGGTCTTGGTCTTCTGATATCAATTAATAATCAAAACAGACCCCACAGACATGCCCCCAGACCAACCTGGTCATCACTTAATTGAAACCATAAAAATTGTAGCCATAAAAATGATAAGAACATAATACCATTTATTGAGACATTGTTCAAAGCACTATTGACTTCTACTTTATATATTGAAGTCTTTGAAACACAATATCTTAGCCACTGTTTTATTGCCGTGAAGAGACATAATGACCAAGGCAACTCTTATGAAAGAAAGAATTTAATTGGGGACTGGCTTACACTTTCAGAGGCTTAGTGTGGTACTGAAGAAGTAGCTGAGAGCTATATCCTGATCCACAGGCAAAGAGAGAGAGAGAGAGAGAGAGAGAGAGAGAGAGAGAGAGAGAGAGAGAGAGAGAGAGAGACTGGGTTTGGCATGGATGTTTGAATCCTCAAAGCCCACTCCTAACCACGCATTTCCTCCAACCAGCCCACACCCCCTAATCCTTCTAATTCTTTCAAATAGTGCCACTCCCTGGTGACTAAGGATTCAAATCTACAAGGCTATTCTCACTTAAATCACACAGAGATTTGAAAATGTGTTCAAGGCCACAGATGTTGAAAGAGGCCCCTGGAGTTTGAACTCTGAATGGATGGCTACTTAACCAGCCTTTCTTACTCCTTTCTATCATGGAAGCAAGAGGAGAGACAGTAAGCCCCTCGCTTTGGTTCCCTTTAGCATTTACTATAATTTTATGTTTCTATTTTATTCCCGTGTCCTCATGAACCTTACACTGTAGTGTCATGTATGTGGTAGAGCTTGAAACAAAAGCCCTCCCCACAAAATGGTCTCCTTCTCCATCATTCCACAAAGAAGAAACAGATCGGAAATGGAGAGATGGCTCGGTGGTTGAGAGCACTTGTTTCTCTTGGAGAGGACCTGGGTTTGAGTCACAGCACCCACATGGTGGCTCACAACCATCCAACTCCAGTTCCAAGGAATCCAACACTCTCTTCTGACTTTTGTGAGCTAAATTTGACCTCTGCCTGAGTTTTATCTTGCCAACCTGTTAGGGTGCTTTGGATACTTTTAATTAGTTGAAAAGAAACCAAAAGAAAAAATATTCTATGTTGTATAGAAGCTAAATTTAAATAGCAGTGTCCATGAGTGCTATTGGCATTATAACCATGCATGTTGATTTACATGTTGTTTGTGCCTTTATACACTTTATTTATTGCTTATGGCTGCTTTTAAAGTCTTAGTAGAAGAACTGTGACAGTCTTATGGCTTGAGAAGCCTAAAATATTTATTATTTGGACTTTTTCAGAAAAGCTTTGTAGACTACTGCCCTTGAATGCTGTTCAGCTAAGGCTCTGTTGGAAGGACTTGGAAAAGACTTGAAAACGTGTAGTACCATCATTGAGAAACGAAGGCAGGAGCATTAGGAATTCAAGTTCATCCTCAACTATAGTTTGAGAGCAGCCTTGGTTGCATAAGACCCTGTCTCAAGTGCAAAGAATCAAATGAAAACCTCACAGGCCCCAAGGCCTATCCTGAACTAATTTAATCAGAATGCCTGGAGGTGAGATTTGATCTGCAGTGTATGCCAACACTTTCTGGTGTTTCTGCTCTGTGCAGCCACAGCCGAGGAATTGGGCTCAGTGCCTACAGGCATTTGGAGGGGCAGGTGGAGGCCTGTCTGCAGGTCACCCTCATCATCTGTGTGTGGAAGGGTCATGAGACCAAAGAGGTTCAGATCTAAATAAAATCCCTCTCCCATAGCAGAGGGAGAATCACGCCAAATATTATATTCTAGCATATAGCATGACTGAGTAAAAAACAAGTTTTCTCCACAATTGACTCTCATTAAATGCACAGGCAGGACAGCCCTCCCTGCTCCAGCAGGTAGCCCTAATTCCTTCATAGTCACAGATGTAGCCATCTGGTCAAAGCTGTAGAGCAGAACCAGTCACCCTGTGCAGTGTGGCCAAGAGAAGGTCTCATCCGCTATGCAATCCTGGCCGTGAGTTGTGTGCCTTGAAGTCACTTGCACAGCAGGTTGCTAGGTCCCAGCTCAGATGTGCAAAGTTAGTATCTCTAGGAATAGCTCCGAACATCTGCACTTGAACCAGCTCCTAGTGGGCTAAGACCGTCTCAGTTTAGTCACGCTTACCTAAATGACAATATATGAATTCTTGGCAGATGTGCAGGTCATACTATATGTTAAATAGTGGGAGATGTGTTGCTCTCCCACTATAACATTGTGGACTTACCTAGCCAGGCCAGTCAACAACTCCACTCAGGATTACATATGTACACGTAGAAATGACAGAGGATCCCATACAATGTCTATGGCAGCTATGCCAACCTTGCTTTGAGAGGGCTCATTCTTTAAAAGGAAAGGCTTAACAGAAGCTACCTATTTGTTCTATCAGTTGCTGTCTCTAAATATCTCTATGGCAAACTGTCCATAGTAAGATTAAATGGGGCTAAATCTTCTTTCTTTCAAGATAGGCCTAAATTTTAGAAACACATACTCATCATTTAAATGAATTGGGGCAAATAAAATGGCTGATTGAATTAGCTAACCTTGCCTTTTCAAAATAAGCTCTTGTCTCCCCTGCTTTCTGCAGAGCTAGGGATCAAACCAGTGCCTCCTACACGCATGGCCAGTACTCTAACCCTGACACATCTGGAGCTCAGGGAACAGGATGTCGACAATCACACAGCAGATCAGTAAAGCCTTTAACTCCAAACAAAGATTCATATTTTACATATTTTATGTAAAGCAGAGTTTTCTTAAGGAAGCCCAGCATATCCCAAAGTAAAAGAAAACTATTTTGAATTGACAAAATTTTTGTTGTTGTTGTTGTTTGAACCAACCTTACTTCTTCATTGTCATTTTTATCATTGACATTTTATCAATCATTTTAATCATTGACAAACCCTGTGAGCCATCAGTTTGTGGGTGTTAGGTGTTCGAATATTGAACCATATGAATCCCTTACAAGAAATCACGGTGAAGGGCTGGCAGATATCAATCCGGTCTGTTAGTTTGAGAGACTTGGGGAAATGCGATACTTAGGAGAGAATGGTTTTCCACCGGGTTCTAGTGTGATTCATGGGTCTACATTTGCATCCGAGCCACAAGAGAAGGCAAAGGTAGACAGAGCAACCCATGTACAGAGAGCTGGATTAGGTTGCAAATGCACTTCGGAGTCAGATGTTAAGCATAATTCAAGCGGGCAGAGTGGGGCGATAAGTCGGTGAGAGGGTGAATGCTGGGCTCACTGAAAGGCTTTATACTGCCCTGGGTCCCGAGAGGCCAGCTTCTAAAGCGAAAGGATGTATTTGAAGCGCTGGGTGTACCTTCCTCGGGTGCTGGCGATGCCCCCTTGATAAGGGCACAAAGGCAGTGTGTGAAGCCTTCCACTGTTCCGCTGTCTGTGGGCCCTGACTGCATTCATTGTGTTCTCATTGCCATGAAGGCAGGCTCCGTTCTCCAGCGTCCTGTCTGCGGGCTTTCACAGCCCGGCTTTCCTGTCTCAAGCTGAACAGAACTGAGCACGCAGGTCACCGAGTCTTGGGGTTCCGTAGGAAAAGATTTCCCCAGGATGGTCCCAATAGCCTAAGGAGGCAGGGATGTGGAGTGGGTCTGGTCATTGCCTGAAGGCGTCACAGGCTGTAGGGGAGTCCTTGTTTCAGGGTTCCTGTGGAGATGGTAAGTCAGGGAATGCTCCTGGGAAGTACAGACAATTTTATTTGGCTTGAGTATTTTTGACAATAATCTGGAAAGGCTCTCGCTATGGTTGGAAGTTGAGTCTTATGTTTGTTTGTATAGATTAAACTGAGGTGGCGGGCAGACATAATCTATCTCTGCTGGGGGCGGTAAAGAACCTTAAATGAATCCCACTGGGTCCTTTACCTGGGGTTCCCCCAGACTTAGCTCTTCAGTAAATAGGAAAGCCAGAAAACAATTTCACTTGGCAGAGAGTTTGCTCTGTGGCACCTCCCCCATGAGGCTGGCCGCAGCGCCCTGGACTGTGCTACAGTCTTCCAAACTTGAAGGGGGCGGGAGGTGGGGGAGGGGCTAGGCAACATGGCTTCCAGAGGAGGACAGCTGTTTAAGGGACAAAGATATAGGGGGGAAAAAAAACAGAATCTAACTTAAGTCCTGCAGTGGGCAGAGTCCGGAAAGGAAGATGGTTTTGTTTGGATGATTAGTTTGGACTTCGTGGAGATAGGCAAAATTTCTTTTTCTGTCTTCTGGCGTGGGCGGGGTTTTGCAGTCTCAACAGAAAGCTTCAGCCACATTCTCACTCCCTTACATCAGCCCACGCTCCCTTTCCCTCTCACGTGGAGAATCAATAAACAAAGTGTCCACTGTTGGTGCTGTAGTCAGAGGCAGGCTCCCTCTCTGCACCCCCTAGCCCTCCTCCCCCAGCTCCTAAAGATCTGTGAGGGGAAAGCCGGCTGGGTGGGCAGGCAGGCAGAAGACAGCCTGGCACTCTGGGCCCTGGAAGACGTCCTTTCCTGTCACCCCTACCTTTCTAGTCAGTGCCTTGGGCTTGGGGTGTGGCTGAGGCTCCCAAAGTCACTGAGAGTCACACTCATCCTTGGCAATGTTACAGTGACTTTCTTGGTCTCTGTCTCAGGGACAGAAAAGATCTTTGTGGGGAAGAAAAAAAAAAAAAAAGGAACAAAATGCTGCAAATGCAGACGCCTTTGTCTCCCATGACTGGGATTCTGGGTTAGTTAGCACACATAGCAATCAAAGAAAGCAGAAATGTGAAAGGTTATTTGGAAGCAATTTCTTGAAGGTTTTCTGGGAGGCCAGGGTGGGACACTGGTCTTTTAAATTTGAATAAAGTTTGTACAATAAGTCTTCTTTGGGAGAGATAGCCCATGGTTGATTTTGGAGTCTCAAATCCAAGTGTGTGTGTGTGTGTGTGTCTGTGTGTCTGTGTGTGTGTAAAAGAGAGAGAGAGAGAGTCAGCCCATAGCCCAGCTGGCTTTGAACTTTCAGCAGTTCTCATGCCTCTGCCCCACCAGTGCTGAAACTGTAGGTGTGTGCCATCACACACATCCACAAATAAGTATTTTTTGAAAGTGAGTTCACAGGCACAAAGGTACAGGCTCTCCTCATTCTTTTGAGGACAGCTGTAGTCAGAGACCTTCAACTCTAAGAAGACACAGGAAGCTCACTTGGCCTAGGTTGTATGAACGTACCCTGCACGAACGTTCTTGCCAGGGCTGGAAGGAAGCCAGTCAACCAGCCAAGCCTGCACCAGGTACGCATCTGCAGCTTTTTATCCCTTAGCAGCTTATGGTAGGCTCACTGCTGTGAAGGGCTGTCCAGAGTGCAGACCCAGCTCTCCAGTGGGGGTGGGGTGGGGTGGGGTGTAAGCAAGGAGCAGCATACATCACTCTAGTCCCAGAGCTGAAGGATCCTTACCTTTCTTCCCTGTCCAGTGTGGGTCTGGATTTGCTCCCTGTCTCTGGCATCATTTGCTGCCTTATTAGAAGGCAGTTAAACTTGGATTTGTTCAAGTTTAGATTCCTCTTTACAAAATGGAGTCAAATACTTGCCTTGGAATGGTATCGGGGAGAACGAAGTTGAAGTACACAGAGGCCAGACCAGAGAGTGAGCAACAAAGCAACCCTGGCCAAGGGAGTCAGTTCTAGCATGCTGGAGAGTCAGGAATTCAGGGCTAGCCTGAGCTATACCGTAGATTCTTGTCTCAAAAAACAACAGAAGCCAAACAAAACAAATAACAACCACCAAAAGTAGTTTTAAAAGATTATTTATCTGCTAGGTGGTGGTGGCACACACCTTTAATCCCTGCACCTTGGAGGCAGAGGCAGGGGATAGATCTCAGTGAGTTTGAGGCCAGTCTGGTCTATAAAGCCAGTTCCAGTACAGCCAGGACTGTTTCACAGAGAAACTCTATCTCAGAAAAGTCTTAAAAAAACAAAAAAACAAAAAACCCCGATTGTTTATCTAGCCAACTTCAAATGGAAGTACAAACATTTATATTGCTTATCTCTAACTGCAATAGAGTCAGAAACAAGAAATAATCCAGAACTAGAGAGATGGTCAAAAACACTGATTTTTCAGAAGATCAAGATTTAATTCCCAGCACCCACATGGTAGCTCACAACTGTCTGAAACTCCAGTTCCAGAAAATCTGATGTCTTTTTGCTTCTTAGCTCTGTGGACTTCTGCACATATATGGTATACATACACACACTCAGGCACACATATACCCATAAAAATTAAAATCAGTAATAAACACTTAAAAGAAATACTAAACCAGAAGTCACAAATGCCATAAATAACCCAAGTTAGTGTTTATAAGCTTGTTTGCTTTTTGGAGACCATGTTGCTATTTAGCCCAGGCTGGCTGTGAATTCCCAGCCTCTCTCAGGGACCAAGTGCTGGGCCCACAGGCTGGAAGCACAGCCACATGACCCCATCACCTCTTTCCTTAGTATTTTTTGTACAGGATGAGTGTAACCAGTATGTCACATTTGAACATCAACCCTTTGCCCTCTGCTTTATATGTCTCTCTCCCAGTACTTCCGTAGTCTGAATACCTGACATCCCAAATCACAGTGCTTAGCTTTTGCATCTTATCTATCCCTTGGTTGTGGGTCAGTATTTTTACTCTAAAATTAAAGAATTTTTGTTACATACACAGTATTCAAGCATTTCAAATCACATTCTCTCCCATCAAACTCTTGGCAAGCTTTATATTTGTTATTCTAAAATGTTTTACACTTCCATTGATTGATTGTGTATGTGTGGGGGGGCATGTGTGCCCTGGTGCACTTGTGGAGGTCAGAGGACAACTTGTAGGGGTCAGTTCTCTACTTCCACCATGTGGGCCCCAGGGGACAAATTCAAGTCTCAAGGCATGGCAGTAAATGCCTTTATTAATGGAATCACCTCACAGGCCCAATATTTGCCAAATTTTACCAAATTACTCCTTAGAACAATTGATAGGGCCCTAATGATGGATAAATATATTTGAACTAGAATTTCCCATTTTTCCTAAAAACCTATTTTGTATTTTTTCTTTTTGTCCCCTAATTTAAGTGAGCATGAGATATTGTGTAGTTTTTTTTTTAATTTTCAGTTTTAAAAGTATGATGCATATTAACATTCTCCCATTTTGTTTTCTTTTGTTCTTTGAGACAGTGTCTTGCTAGGTGGCTCAGGCTGGCCTAGAACTGACGCCCTTCTTTTCCGACTCAGTCTCCTGAGTGCTAGGATGTGAACCTACCATACCCGGTTTTGTTTTTCAAAGCTGTAGTTTTCTGTTGTTGTGCAAGCGGTGTAATTCAGGGGAGGGCACACTATGGCCCATCAGCCAGAGCTGGCTGGCCCTTATTCCTAAAAATAAAGTTGTATTGGTACCCAGTTGTGCTCGCTTGTCTATATATTGTCTCGGGCTGCATTTGCTCTCTGGCCTTTAACTGGTACTCTGTCCCTCAGCTTCCCACGCCAGGCTGCAGCACTGTCACAGACTTGAGCTCCCGTCATCCAGTACCGGATGCCTTCTTGTCCTTGCTCATACTTCTATGTCTGTGATCCCAACCCCCACTCTTACAGGATGGTTCGCCTTCTAAGAGGGACCATTCCCTTTAAGTCAGATTCAC
Organism: Ondatra zibethicus; assembly: GCA_004026605.1. NCBI lineage: Eukaryota > Metazoa > Chordata > Mammalia > Rodentia > Cricetidae > Ondatra > Ondatra zibethicus. The sequence continues at coordinate 133,957 of PVIU01002259.1, read as the reverse complement.
AATGCTAATTTCATTAGAAGATACGGACAGCTGATGTACAAGAATCAGACTGTTTGGGAAAACACTTTGTGGAAGCACGAGGTACTGTATAAAAGCGGCGACTTCTACCACTAATGAGCAATTATTGTATGTGGCAGCGTCAACATCCATCACCATTCCTACTGTTTTTTTCAAACCACTTGCCTGGCACTCCCAATGGCTGCCAGGAAGTAGACAGCCTTCCAATCCTTAAAATACCCTATTGAATTCTATCAATTCTAGCAAGGAGCCTAGATGAGTTATTTTGGCGATCCCAGAGGTCAACGTGGATCAATTGTAAGCATCTCATCAATTCAAATAATCATTTAGGTGACTAAAATATCAAACACACAACCAAGCAAGAAAGACCAAACATCTGCATCATCCTTCAGTCAATTCCAGAAAACAAAGCTTGGACTATCGGAGGAACAATAAATATGGCCTTCCAAGAGAATACTGAACCAAAGAGCAGTCCTTTCCCCTGCTGAGTTTCACAAGCAGTCACGTGAAAGGAGACAACAATGTCTTGGAAGAAAGTTTCATTTATTCAGAGAAAACCAGAGATTCCGAGCCAAAACATTTTATGTAGAAATGATGCCCATAATCTTTGGAAATTCTGCTCACTTCTGCAATGTAAGTTAGAACACGGAGCTCCAACCTGTACTAACTGACTTTTTCAGAAACATGTCTGCAAGTCTTTGCTCTGATGGCTTCTCCCTTTGGATCATCATAAAATATATTTAAAAGCTACAATACAGCATTGTATGTATGTACAGATGCAATTTGTTAATTTTAACAATGATCTTTTCCCTTTGCATTGTGAACAGGCCGGGTGAACCACTTATAGAGTGAAGCCTGGTTGGTTATGAATGCTCAACTCTGGACCAGCAGCTTCTCATTATAACCACCCTTCTGGGGAGGTGGTGCCTGCTCCTTTACTACCTCCATTAACCAGCAACTCTTATTTATTAATAGTGCTGTGTGTTCCTCAGGAAGTGCAGTATACAGTAAGGTCAGAAAAATAAGCAAAGGAGAGAACTTGAAATTGATTTTTTTTTTTTTTTTTTTTGCTCTGTGAAATTACGTAAGAGTTCAACGGCTTGCAGCAGTAGCTGAGTCAATATGGCTCCATTTGAGGCCACCTTGAAGTTCAATGCTTTTCCTATCCCTCATAAACTTCCTCTACTGTCAGATTCATTCATATTTAATTGTGTTTTGTGGTGAAATAGTATGACCTTTATTCACCATGGTGAGGATTTTGCTCAGGGTAGAATTGTGATTTATTCCAAGAAAACGGTTTGCCCTTGCTTGTTAAAAAATCAGCATCACCGTAAAATAAATCTGAAAATCCAAAGGAAGGGGAAAGACCAATAAAGCGAATCATAGGACTCCTAGTAAGACAGTTTTTCAGTATTAGAGTGCTGCTAAGACTTCCTGGGTTTGAGCTGTAGAAAAACTAAGTGCAGTGCCTTATATGTGGGATTGAGTTAAAATCATATGTCAGCTACCCCACTATCCTTTCTGCACACTCTCTTGAATGCTGCTCTTGATGACTTACAGACCACAGGTGGAATGTTAAGACTTTCTATGGTTTCTGTCTTTAGGGAAGCAATAAGCCGCCTGTGTGATGCTGTCCCTGGGGTCCACGGAGTCATTAAAAAGCGAAAGGTGAATATTTCCATGAGCTTCTTGTTTTATGTCGCTTTAACTATGGCAAAATGGTATAAAGAGTGGTCTTTGTATTCCTGGACTTCTTTAATTTTTTTTTTTAATTTGTGGTCCCTTTTTGTCTGAGAGTTTTATGTATGTGTGTGCATGTTTGAATGTGGGTGTGGATGTGTGTACACGTATGCTTGTGGTTGTGGCGGCTCATCTCCCTCCACCTTTATTATTTATTTATTTGTTTGTTTGTTTTCTTGTTTTGGAGACAGGGCCTTTTACTGGCCTTGGACTTGCCAAGTAGGCTAAGCTAGGTGGCCAGTGAGCTCAAGGAATCTGTCTCTGCCCTCCACTGTAGAGATTACAAGCACACATATCTTCCTCTTCCTCCTCCTCCTTCCCTCCCTCCCTCCCTCTCTCTCTCTCTCTCTCTCTCTGTGTGTGTGTGTGTGTGTGTTCTGAGGGTGGAAGCTGAGACCTTGGCTGAGATCCCCGGCGTGAGAGCTTCCATGACCCCAGCTATAGAGGTGGAGGGATAGAACCAGCTCCTGAAAGTTTTCCTTTTACCTTCACATATGTGCTGTGACATGCACATGCCCACATTCATAAACACACTTTGGTACACACAAACTGATAAAAGTAAATAAAAAATAAAAATTGTCTGGCATACATGATTTCTGAAAACAGTTACTAACGGTGAAAGCCCATTTGCATACTAATGAGAATGTGCTTATTGGTTTCCATATGGAGTTCAATTTTGGCTGCATATTTGATAATGCAGACTACAGAACATCTTATACAATCTTCAGATTTAATGGACATCTTATTTTGTGACCAAAGTGACTGGGAATGAAACTCATACAAATATGTAGCACTGAGTGACAGAAGTATGTCTAGGACCATTTCAGAAATTCCTTGAAATTTTGACCCACTCTCAAGCCAAAATTCCCTTAATGGTATTTTATGAAACTCAAGTGAATGATTCAAACAACAACTTTTCCTTAATAATCCAGCATTGGAATATAATGCAACACAAAGATAAAATAATTTGATACCAATATGCTAAGGAACGACAGTTGGAAAATAATGTGTCTTCTTCTCTTCTGTAGACAAACCACATTTTTCCTAAGAGCAGAGACTGTTAAGTATGGTGAAGTACTGCGATGTCCATAGCATAACATCATCTCTGATCTGTGCCAAGAAGTCTCAGGCAGCATGCCCTGGCACTGCTCATCTGACACACACACTCTGAAACCCACGTGTCCCATGTAGAGCCGAGGCGTTGGTGAAGTCCTACCGCACAACCATTCTGGCTCACTTGGTTTATAGAAAATAAAAAAGAGAGGAGGCAGTACACATCCATAACTTACAGCGATGCTTTGCTGTTTTTAAAGGCTCCCATTAAGTCCCTGTCAACGGTTCTTGGCAAAAGCAATCTTCAGTTTTCAGGAATGAATATAAAACTGACCGTGTCAACATGCAGCCTCGTACTGATGAACCTTGACAACCAACAGGTAAGGTGGCCAATGCTTAAAGTTTGGCATATTATTTTTTTTCCTGGAAATCTGTGGTTAGTAAGAGAATAAGGTGTCAGAGTGTGCTTACGATTTAATAAGCCACAAAGAGAAAAATTGTCCAAGATTTATGCACTCAGCAATTAGAGTTTCTAACAGTGTTACTATTGCTGTGGAGTTTAACTGCCTACAAAACCACTTATTGCACCTCATTGGTTCTGTATAAGGAACCAAAGATAAAGGACATAGCTAATATTGTTTGCCAGTTAATATCCCTAATTTGGTTATTGGACTGAGGTCAGATGAAGGACAAAGAGCAAAGGTGTTATTGAGGTTAATATGGGGTTAATGTGCTATGACAATTTTCTCCAGGCATGGGGCACTAGACAACACTTACCTCCTCTCCTCATAAAGTCCCACTGACAAATTGTACAGTTTCCCAAGGTTTACCCCGGGGAACTAAGGAAGTTGGCTCACTTAAAAAGCATAGGTGAAGGGTTACAGGCAGAAGCATGGATGGCCTTGAAACAGTCACACTGAAAAGTCTGCACCCAGTATGGATGGTGATTCTCCTCTGGCTGTGTATAAAGCCCGGTCCCAAGTCCTTCCCACCTTATGGAGTCCTAGCCCCTCTCTGAGAACACATACAATTAGGGCAGAATTGCATTCAACTAGTTGGGAGGAGTCGCTGGATACTCTGGGACTCTACTGAGGGTCCCGTGACCCTCCCTGCCCTTCTTTCTTGTGAGGAAATGTCAAGTTTTGTTGACTGATCTTTCGCAAATGGGTACACAGAATTCTTGAATATGGAGGCAGTTTGGCTCTGAGACGAGCCCCCAGCAAAAGCAGCTAACTGAAATGTGTGCAGGAAGTGTTACCATCCAGACCTTTTAGTTGAAAGCTCTCTAAGATGTAACAATGTGGACATCATTTTCCTTTCACGATCTGGAATGCTAAGGTCTACCTGGGTTTTCCTGCAAAGGTTACTCACTAGAGAACCACACCACTGCAACAAATGTAAAAAAGGCACAGACCCTGGGCTAAACATGTATGGTAACTACAGTGAAAGCTGCTCCTGCCAGGTTATTTATTATACATGCTGGAGCCTGATGCTGCTGTGTCTAATATACAGTAACTGAGGCTGTTCCTATAGGGAGTACTGTTTACCAAGGACTCATGGATGGCTCATTGGTGACCTGTGGGCCACAGTACCTATTTACAAGGCTCCTTGCATCATTTGAATGCTGTTATAAGGTCATTAAGTAAGGTAATGAATGCAAATCACTTAGCACAATGCTGGCAATGTGGTGCCCAATATTGTTTACTCATCCTTTCTCCAAGGCCTTTTCAGGTACATTCCTAGTACTCAAGAAGGTAAAAGCATAATATGCAAAACCGTCAACAACTTCATTGTTGCTTTTTTCTGATGATGAAATGTATAGCTCACTTAGTAGTATAAAATAGCTCAGAGGACACTGTTAACTATGAAACAATGTAGTAGTCCTGTTTAGTTAGGTGCTGCTTATCTATTCAAGTATAGGTGATACCATAGTGAGCACAGTGCTGCATAGTTTTGAGGGGCAAATGCGGAAGATGCAACACAAGTGAAATCTCATCCATTCATCCATTCTGACCTCGGGTATTTGCATGTGTAAATTGCAGTTGTGGTTTTACTTGCATATGGTACCATAGGGACTCATTGTGTTTAGGGTTGACATCTCATTGAACTACACCAATTACTGTTTTTAAAAGACAAATCCTGGTGACAGCCTTATGTGCAGAATCTAATAATCGGTTTTTGTTTGTTTGGGTTTTTATTTGCTTTTGAGACAGTCTCTCTATGGTAGTCCTGGTCTACTTGCTATGTAGACCAGGCTAGCCTTGAACTCAGAGATCCTGTCTCTCCCTTCTGAGTGTGGGGATTAAAGGTATATGCCACCACCTCTGGCTAATAATTGTTTTTGAATGACCCTTCCAAGGGGAGACTAAAGAGAATTAGAGGGTGTCAACAATGGAGTTGTGGTGCACACGGTGGTGAGGCACTGCCCAGCCTGTCTCTTCTTTCCACTATTCTTCTTTAGCCATAGCAGTTAGAGGTGTGTTGTATGACTTTTGCTGGGGAGATGTCAACAAACACCTGTTTGCGCCAGGTAAAGCACTGATAACAGACCAATCAGTTCCACCCAAACCTAGCTCAGTGAGCAGTGAGTTTATCGAGCCTTATAGCAAATGGGTGAGGGGCTACTTAGAAGTGCATAGATGACCTCAAAGACAGCTGCTCAGGGAAAAAATAAAGACTCATCCCGCATGGGATGAGGACTCACAAAAGCTGCATCTCTGGGGCTCTCTGCACAACTTAGCCTAGCTGGGCTGTTTAGAGACTCCCCTGCCCATTGTTACTGCTTGCACAGTCAGTCATGAGCAGGGGCCTCTGGAATCATGCAAGTTTTAGATTTTGAGATTTGTTTCATACATACCATGAAAAAAACAGTTAAAATGTTCAAGGGATGAAGTCAGTGGAGGAGTCCTTATGGATGTAACATGAGCAAATGACTGGTTAACTATTGAAAGGTCATGGGATTTAAGAGAATACGGGCTGGTGAGATAGGCTGCCAAGCCTGGTTACCTGTTTGATTCCCAGGCACGCATGGTGGGAAGAGAGAACCAACTCAAGGCTGTCCTTTGACCTCTGCTTGCTACGGCAGGCACCCTCCCCACATACACACAAGTACCAAATGCATGGCTCCTCCTAACTTTCAAGATATACTTTGGTTCCCAAACTTAGATACATTCAACTTTGTGGACACTGTCATTACTTTTCCAGGGGAGGTGTGAGCAATTTACCCCAAATAGACACCAATAAATCAAATCAGTGATTCCTAAGGTCAACTAGTCAGCCAGTGAATTTATTGGGTGGATAAAAAGGAGGGCTGGGGGTTACTCAATGTTTATAGCTGCACTACAGAAGGTCCCATCCTAACATGGGTGGCAACCTCCCAATGTCAGTTAAACAGAGTCCCATGTCGGGTAACTTCCCCCTTTCATATATTTCAGCACCTATTGAAACCAAAGGCAACTGAGGCAGAATCACAAATAGGTGCTATGCAGGAGCAGAAGGGGCTGACTAGAACCTCAGAACTAACTACAACTCTTGGGGGAGTCATTTCCCTCCCTCCTCCACATGGGCTCCTGAGCTCAAACGCGGGGCATCAGGCTTGGCTGTACGGCAGAAAGTGCCTTTGCCCACTGAGCCATCTCATCAGCCCAGCCTCTCAAACAAAATGAATGTAAAACAAATAAACAAAAAAACCTCACGAAACCCTTACAGTTAACCTACTGTCTTATATTGCCATCACGGCACAGGAACACTCAGGACTTTTTAATTCATCATAAAAGATGTACTAATATATTCATTTTTCTTGGCAAGACCTTTGATGCAATTACCACTCAAGGAACTTCAGCATCTTCACCAAACAACCCAAAGCTCAGAGCAGTTTCCGTTGGCTGGTCAATTCTTTCAGAAAATTCTTCAGTTTAATCTTAACTTCTCAGAATCTTAACTTGTCAGGTAATTGAAAACGGTTCATTTACACTGTAAGCACTGGCTGTTTCAATCTTAAGATGCATGCAATGTAAAAGAATTTTGTATAAAGTTATGTATGCAAAGTTATAAGACAAAACAAAATACACAGAACAGGAAAATTTATTATCGCCAATGCTGGTGCATAAGGACTAACAAGCATAATTAGAAGGAGGGAGAGGAAGAGAGGGAGAGAGGAGAGAATATGAGTATCAGGTACCGAGGTGGACTTCTGAGCAGGTTGAAAACCTTCAAAGTTTGACAGCATAATAGCTCATAAAATCTTTTATACAGATAGGATTTCCTTCTTGACAATTTTCACAAACAGTTCTAACAATATGAAGTTCAGCTATAGTCTTACCATCTGTCAAGGTAAAAAAACAGCAAGCAAAATGTCCCTAGTATAAAAGGGTATTAGAAAGTTTTTCTTTGGGCTTTCCCACACATTTTAATGCATGAACTTAAAACTTTAAAAAGACATCTTGGCTGTTTTTTTTAACTTTAAAAATCATCATAATGGATTTTTTTTCCAAATTACAGATCACAGTAGCTTTATAAATCATGAAGATACAAGTGCAGTCAAAATTCCAGTAGCTTCTGTAACACATTTTAAGATAATAGTACACATGATAACACGTCTACACTTATACACGCATAATTACTTTGCTTATCCTTTGGGGTTGAATGCTCAATCTTAAATCTCAAATTCAGCTTTTGATAACTGATTTACATAAACCACAAAATAGAATTTGGAAAGTTTTCTCAACAGTCTTTCAGTTCGAATCAAAGTTATTTTGTGGATGTATTTTTTCCTTATTCTTTCATTAGATTCTTGTATTGGCAGTCACGATTTTCTCTTGCAAAACCATCTTTACAAACTTAACACGAGAAAGTTCTTCTCCGACGCAAGGAAAATCATCTCGTTCAACAGTCTGAGCCAGAGCTTTTTGCTGAGTCCCTCCTTCCTTGATTCTCCTTTTCCACAACTGCACGGTCACTCACTGTCTTGTCTTCTATTCTGAGAAACAAAAACCGTTATTTTTTTTTTTTTGCACAAAACTATTTGGAATGAACCCAAAAATAGCAGAATGTTGAATCTCTCCCTCTCAGGTAGTTTCCTCCTCTTTCGTCAGCATTTACTCTCGATCAATGATCTCATCACAACCGAGCTCTTCGGTCAGTCGATTGACAACCATCAGCGAAAACAGCTCTTCGATAAAAGCTAGCTGGTCGAAAGGGCTCTTCTCGCACCGCGCCTGAAAGCCGCCATCCAGGGCATCGCCGGCTCGCGCCGTTCTCAGGAACACCTTGTTGGCTTCCTCCAGCGCCGCAGACACCCTGTGCATCGCGCCGCTCCAGCGCTCCTCTTCCGGGAAGTCGTAGTCGTCCTCCCAGTCATCAAACTCGTCGCCCTCCAGGTCTGCGCCAGCCTCGGGGAACAGGCCGCGCTGGGCACGGGCGAACGGCGCGGCCTCCTCCTCCATGGGGCCCTCCTCCGCGGCCGGCCCGCGGGCCCCGCGGCCTACCTCCATGTCGCCCTCGCCGGGCAGCACGTCCATCTGCAGCTCGTTGCTTTCTTCGTACAGCTCGCAAAGCTCTGCCATCTCCGCCATGGTGGATGCTACTAAACGCAGCCAGGCAAAAACGCTTCCACGGAGACGGACGCGCGAACGGGCGTGGTGCGCGTGCGCAGGCAAGTGGGCGGGCGCGGCGCGCGCGAGCAGGCGTGCCACGCGTGCGCAGAGGAAGGGGCCGGCGTGGTGCGCGAGCGGGAGTGCGTGCGTGCGCAGGCGAGTGGGCATGCGTGACGCCCGTGCGGGGCACGGGGCGCGCGCGCAAACGAGTAGGCGGGCGTGGTGCGCGTGCCAGCACCGCGCGCGTGCGCAGGCGAGTCGGTGGCCTGGCGCGCGGTGGGCGTGGTGCGCGTGCACGAGCTCTAGTTCTACCCCCAGTGCCCCAACCCTGTCTCCGAAACCCCCAGAGTCCGGGTGGGCTCCAGAGGTCGCTGCTGGGTCTGGACCTTCCGCCTGCAGACCCGCTCTAAGTTCCTTGATTAGTGCTTGCTTTTGCAGCACTTCTCACGTTGCTGCAAGCCTGAAAGCACCGGGCTTCTGGGACAGACAGCCGCCTCTCCCCCACCTCCCTGCCTCCCCAGCATCCTGTCAGTCATCCACCTCCCTGCCTCTCCAGCATCCCCTGTCAGTCATCCTTCTCCCTCTGCCTCTCCAGCATCCCCACGTCAGTCATCCTTTCCCTCCCTCCCCACCATCCCCTGTCAGTCATCCTTCTCCCTCTGCCTCTCCACCATCCCCTGTCAGTCATCCTTCTCCCTGCCTCCCCAGCATCCCCTGTCAGTCATCCTTCTCCCTGCCTCCCCAGCATCCCCTGTCAGCCAACCTTCTCCCTGCCTCCACAGCATCCCCTGTCAGTCATCCTTCTCCCTGCCTCCCCAGCATCCCCTGTCAGTCAACCTTTTCCCTGCCTCTCCAGCATCCCCTGTCAGTCATCCACCTCCCTGCCTCCCTGGCATCCCATCAGTCATCCTTCTCTCTGCCTCAACAGCATCCCCAGCAACCAGGGTGTCCACTACCGCTCATCATTTCAAACCCACCTAGCCAGCCGGACTGAGTTGTGTGAAAATTTAACTTTCCGTTTTTTTCTTCTTAATATACTGAAGTTGACCCTAATCAAGGACAAGTGTGTGTGTGTGTGTGTGTGCGTGTGTGTGTGTGTGCTGCGCGCACTTTACAAACTTAAGCTGCAGTGTTTGAGAATATTCACACCCTTGCCACCAGTTGTTTTATTGAATTAATAAAATTAAAATTCAGTTTTATCAATTTGTTCTCTTTTATGTGTATGGATGTTTTACTTGCATGTAATGTCCATGCGCCATGAGTGTGCATGGCCTGCAGAGACCAGAAGGAGCTGATCTCCTGGAAATGAGGTCACAGTTGTGTACTGCCCTATGGGTGCTGGGATTCAAACTCTGGTTCTTAGTGTGAGCAGTCGATGGTGTTTACTGCTAAGCCAGCTCTCCAGCCCTGACTGTATCCTTATAATCTTTCCATAGCTTTAATTTTTGGAGGACAATTATCTTTCAGTAGATATAGGGAACGTTTGCTTTCTTTCAGTACATTAATAGGCCTTACTATAAGTTTGTTTTGCTGATTTGTAGGAATTCTTTGAAAATGTATCAATATGTTGTTTTTCATTTTGCAAACATATTCTTCTAGTCTGTATGCTTAAGGAATCTTATATAAAACTTTTAAAATTAGTTTGTATGTAATCAAATAATTTGTTTTCTATCTCTCTTTTTGTATTATTAAGATGTATTTTCCAACTACAGTAATGTGCTTTGCTACTTGACAAGGTAAACCTTGTCCACTTGTTTAAAAAATGCCCTAGTTTTTTTTTAATATTTATTCTTCCATATACATTTTTAAAACAGCTTGAAAAGCTACACTAATGACTGGTAGAATTTCATGGTATTTGTAAATTAGTTTAGGGAACAATCATTGACATCTTTATAATAATATTACCTTCATATCCATAAAGTGATATACATCTTTCTACGTAAGTAGATTTAAAATTTTGTTCTTGAGGATTTCATACATTTATATAATCCTATTCACTCTCCCGTTTCCATCCACCAACTCTCCTCAGGCCTCCCAACATATCATGTCCTCTTCAAAATTAATATCCTCTTGTTTTGTTTTTTGATGACCCACTAAGTCCACTTAGTGCTGCCCATATGTGCTTGAATGGGAGGCCATTCGCCGGAGCATGGGCGACCTCCCTGCTACCATCCCTCCAAAGAAGACTGGTTCTTCAAGACGTCATTGCCCGCCAATGGCTCCTCAGTTAGGCCTCTGGCCTTGAGAGCACTCCTACCAAGGCTGGGATTTGGGCTGGCGATCTCATGCAGGAATTGCGAGGATATCCACAGATGCTGTGAATTCGTGGGCACATGGCCCTGCCATTTCCAGAAGACAGCAGTCACAGCATTCCCCTTCATCCTCTGACGGTTATATCACTTTTGCCTTCTCTTCTGCCAGAGGTCATTTTTTAAACCCTTCAATGACGTTTTCCCTAAAGTATTACATGATTCTTTACTGCTTTTATATTTCGACATATTTGTATGAAATCTTCCTTTTTGCCCATTAAATGCAGTTTCTGATGAGTGATTATTGGTATATGATCTCTGCATATTGATTTTGTTCTTACTGAAATATTAATTCATAAAAGTGCATAAGTAATGTGTGTGGTTTAATAACCACAAACTGAACATATTTGTTTACCTACAACCCGGAAGAAAAGGAACTGTTTGTGGATCTCAGAAAACACTTTTCCCTTTCCTTGTGCCTCATGAGTAACCACTAAACAGATTTTAAGCAAATACTTCAATAAAATCTTTGCCATTTTTCATAAATTAAATGATACATTAATTTATTCTTTGTGTTTGACTCTTTTTTTTTTAACCTACCAAACACGTTGTTACATTGTTAGTAGTCTTCTATTTGAATAACACAACAGTTGACTTTGGGATTGCTTCTAATTCAGGGCTATTTTAAATAGTTATTTAATTTCTTGAGAATATAATTTGTTGCATGTATTTATTCAATTCTCATTGGATGTCCATCTAGGAGCAGATTTTTTTGGCTTCTTCTATGTACAGCCTTAGTAGGTTCTGCCACACAGTTCTGCTATCAAAATACATTAGTAGTTGCATAGTTGGTATTTTGATGAACCTTTACAACTGTATAACAATTAACCTTTACAAATCAGTTATTGTGCTGTATTGTATTGTGTTAACTTCCAAACACAAGCAAACAAATTAGTATCGCAAATAAAACTATCATTTTGTGCTAATTAATGCAGCTACCTGGCTAGTCATACTTCACATTAGAAATCTTTAAATTTTTATACTGTCTTTAGAGTTATTTTACTTTTATGTGTATGGGTGTTTTGCCTCTATGTGTATTTGTGTACTTTGTGCATGTTTGGTGCCTCAAGAGGCCAGAAGAGGGCACTGGATCCTCTGACCAGAATTACACATGCTTGTGATCCAACATGTAGGTGCTGGGAGAGGAACCCAGGTCCTTAAACATTGAGCACCTTTCCAGTTCCCATGTTATAATTCTTAATATTAGTGTGTTTTGGATACATGGTAGTGAATGATTAAAACAAAAGTAAATACAGTAGGTCTATACAGAGAAATAAATGTAATAAAAATATAAATGGAAAGAATATAAAGGGAAGTGGGATAAAGTACTGGTCAAAGTGATGAAACACATCCTCCCATCATTTTTTTCTGTTTTTAACTTTCAGCTCTCAGTTTTTCCAGAAGGAAAATTTCATATTACAGCAGGCTTTGCCCACATGACAGCAAAAGGTGACCCCTAGAAACCTTAGGCCCGTATGGTCCTTAGTGGAAGAGAGAGCTGCTCTCTTTCCTACTGTCTACTTCAGTTCCCCCATAGAACACTGACTGGCTATATTGAAAGGTTGGTATTTACTGAATGGATGGGTAGACCTCAATAATAAGTCTATTTAGGTGGGGAGGGGCAGAGAGAAAGGCACTTTGAATCCATGGCTTAACTGATTATTCGGGGCTTGGGGACATAGCTTAGTGGTAGAGCAAATGCTTTGGATATACAAAGCTTTGACTTCAACCCCTATGCCAAAAAACAACAACAAAAGGGTTTATTTTAGAATGTAGGCAGAGCGGTTTCTAAAGGGATGCTAAGCAGGTGGAAACAGAACAAATGCATTAGAGCGTTATACATGTTTAATTTCTTTTTGTTTTCCAGATTATTGCAAAGCATCAAATGCAATCGATTTCATTTGCCTCTGGAGGGGACCCTGTAAGTATGAATCCATAAAAGTACTTTTTGTGACCCCTAAGAACTCCCATATGCAGAATATTAACTGTTTCATGTCTTTTCCAGAGATCTCAATCTGTTAAAGACTATATATATCAGGTGGAAAATTGAAAAGAACAAAAACCAAAAGCAGTCCTTTGGGCAGATGTTTCCTGTGTCTGAATTGTAAAAGCTTTGGCTTACTAGAAGGACTACTGGCTTCTGCTGTTAGTTATCATCTGATTTTTTTTTGTTAACATCAAAGTCATGAGAGTGTGTATGTCCTATGTGCATTGCCATTCTTCTTCTAGAATTATTCCTGAGAGCGTTCTAAGCAGACTACCAGTTGGATTTAAAATATGATGGGAATCCCATTTACCATCATTGTTGCCAACCAAGGTCACTAAGCCCATTCTATAATGACCATCCCAATTTGCAAAACCCTGTGGAGACCCTGCTCAGCTACAGAGGGAGAATTTGCAGCTCCTCTCTATTAAGAGGCTGCGTAGTGTTCATTTCCCACATGGTGTGCAGGGTTTCTCCCCCAGATTACTTTTCAGTGTCATTCCTTGATCCTTCACTGATTCATTTCTGGACCAGAGTCTTTAGAGAGAGGCTACATACATGATTAACTAATTGTTGATCCATTAGCAAACAGGACATGCAGGCTGACTTTTGCTTCACGATGTGCCCAGGTGTGTATTTATAATCTAATCTATTCAGTGACATAATTTGTCCTCAACTATGAAGCCAAAAGTTAGATATCAGGGAGAGAGAGAGAGAGAGAGAGAGAGAAAGAGAGAGAGAGAGAGAGAGAGAGAGAGAATCTAGATGGTAGAACACTGGTGCTTTCTCTTCTCCTAGCCCATTAGATTTATCAGGAAGGGACTCGGGCACTTTTTGAAGAGACTTTACTATTTATGATGTAGTTAAAAATAATGATTGGTGGTTGCCCTGAATTTACCCCGTTCAAGGTTCCAGGGTTGCTGCCATGTTAGGGCTGGTGCACAGATCCTCATTTCCTTATACCCAACATGATTTGTTCTTCAGAATTGCAAGGCCTTCCATTCTGTTTTCAAATAGCTTCGAAGCTTTAAATTCATCCTAGAGCTGCCCTTGCCAAAATCAAACCATCCGCAGCCACTGTGGGAAAATCTGTATATCTCTGCAGTTGAAAAATCTACTGGTTTGGGTTTTAAATGGTGATCTGGCCCTATCCTAAGCATTGGCATTAGGACACCCCCCCCGCCAGTGAAGTTTTATCCTCTTGTAAGGAAGTCAGTGTCGGCTAGTGTTAAGCATTAGAATCGGGTAGATTCAATGTACTAACTTTTCTAAGGTTTGGGGTCTTCCTTTCCAAGACATGGTGAGTTCTAACACATCCAGAGTTACATAATTTTCTGTCACCTCAATGGTGCAAGAACCAAATGAGATTATGTACCTACAGGGCATATGGTTACAAAGAGGCCTTTAGAATTCCGATCCATATTTGCTTTAGGACATTCTGAGCCCCTTCAGTGAAATAGCTAACGGAACAGGGAAGGGTGAAGCTGAGTTAATGGTTCCTGTGTGGTCCAGCATCAGGTACAGGGAAGGTGAGCTGAGTTAAAAGTCCCTGTGTGGTCCAGCATTGTCATCTTTTTTCTACCATTTTTTCTCCAATTTTCAAAAATATGGATCATTCTTCCTAACCTGTGATGTTTGCTCACCTTCACTTTTTTTCTCTGTTTTCAGGACAGGGTTTCTCTGTAGCTTTGGAGCCTGTCCTGGAACTAGCTCTTGTAGACCAGGCTGGCCTCGAACTCACAGAGATCCGCCTGTCTCTGCCTCCCTAGTGCTGGGCTTCCTTCACTTTTATTCTTTCTCTAAAAGCTTTTGTTTTTCTTAGTTGTTTGAGCAGCTCTTGTAATCTCCTCTACAGCCACCGTGATTTCTCTGTTTTGAAAACATGGCACAGATTTGTGAAAAATTAAAGATATTTCCCAACATTTGTTCTTTCCATTTAACTATTCTGCAGTGTCTCCCAGATATTTACAGTCATAAAATTTAAAACTATTAAAAGGTGGGGATCATTTGGAAGATGATGAAACAGGCGGGAAATGGTGTCAGAGCTTCTCAAGTCTGCAGTGACCCTGAGTTCTGAGAGAAGAGCGAGCAAAGCGCATAGATAGGACCTTACTCACTTAGAAGCTACTTCAGTCCATCTTTCTCTTTGCCTGAGACATCTTAGGTGTGTGCTATTTTTAAAAATGACTTAAGACAGTTCTGCTGACCCTGAGATCTGCTTCCTGCGTGATTCATTGTGGTTGTTAAGTGGCTATCCTGGAGGGCATTACCAACATGGCTTTTACTTCCTGCCAGTAGACTGAATCTTTTCTCTAGAGACCATTTTTATGCTTTGAAATGGCATTGTAGGTATTTTTTCCCGCTGAGAATTAAGATAACGAAAGCATCTTTAATTATTAAAATCTTGCCATTCATCAGCTTACCGTTTCCAATAAAAGCTGGGATTCCCAAGCACCTTTTTGCCTGATTTCACAAACTCAGCAGCACATCTCTTTTTACACTTAAGTTATTCATAGGTTCTCGGCTTTAAAACGATTTGCCCCATCTATTGATGAAATAATTTATATTTTTTGCTGTATTATTCTGGAAGCTAGCTTGCATCACACACATGCAAGTGAGCAATCAAAGAAAGGTCTCTGGCCCACTCATTTTCTGATGCACACGAGCCTGTTGGACACAGGCCGATCTCGATGCCACACCCCAGCTGCTGCTAGCTCTTGTGGCTGTACAAATGCCATGCACATTCCAACCCAGCTCGGGGAGGTAGCTCCTAGATACGTTTAAAGAATTCCTTAGCTGTGCTCTCTTGTATTGATGCTACAGTCTGTCTCTGACTTTTCAGTCTTCACACCCTCCTATGAGGGTCAGAAAATACAGATATAATTGTTAAGCTCTGCAGAAGATGTTACAGAGCAGTGGTTCTCAACCTGTGGGTCGTCACCTCTTTTGGGGCCACCTAAGACCAAATATCTGTGGAAAACATAGATATTTACATTACGGTTCATAATAGCAGCAAAATTATAGTTATGAAGTAGCAATGAAAATAATTTTATGGTTGGGGGATCACCACAACATGAGGAACTGTATTAAAAGGTTGCAGCATTAGGAAGGTTGAGAACCACTGCTCTAAAGAAAGTTATGTCTAAATTTGCCTCAGTGTTGGGCCCTAAGGAAGTCTTATCTTCCAGTGGTTACAATTCATTCATTTAAAATGCAATTGTTTCTCTTTTTATTAGGATACCACAGACTATGTTGCCTATGTAGCTAAAGATCCAGTCAACCAGCGAGGTATGGAGAAATAACTTCTGGATTTTCATAAGAACTGATGAACTGATGAGTACCAACTATCAAAACAATGGTTATTTCTAGTGTACATGGTAATGAGTGTCCCACAGAGCAATGGTGCACCATCTCTGTAGTGTGATGTTGAAAGACTCTAAGAAAAGTATGTACATTTGAATTGGAAAGAAATAATCCTACCAGCAGAGAAAAGTGGAAAAAATTGCAGGCAGTATTTGAAGCTTAGTCACTTGAAAGATTTACAAACCAAAAAGCTTATTATATATTTACATACTCAGAAAAAAAGCTGTTTGGTTGTGGTAGCAGGGGCTCCCAGATCCCTGGGTGATACAGAAATTACTCATAAAACTCAGTGAGGCATTGGTGTTGGTTTGTGTGAATGTCTCTCTCTCCCTCTCTCTCTCTCTTTCTCTCTCTCTCTATTTGTGTGTGTGTGTCCTTATGCACTTGCTGCTGAAGAGCCTGGAGTGTTACTTTGAGATAGAGTACATAGCTTCTTTTTTTGAGACAAGCATGGTCTCGAACTCACCGTGTAGCTAAGGATAACCTTAAACTTCCGAGCACCCTGCTTTCACCTCCTGAGTGGGATTAGAGGCGTGTGTTACCTTGCCCAGCTTTATGCAGTGCGAGGGCTAGAACTCGGGGGTTTGAGAGTACTAGGAAAGTCCTGTCCGCCTTTGGGTCTCAGCTCTGATGTCTCTTTTGAGAGGCCTTCAACTGATGGCATCTGCCTCTAGTCATGTGCTCCTCCCCCCACGACACTGTATCCCTCTTCTTATGAACAAGCAGTTAGTTGGTGGCTCTTTGCTGGTAGTTTTTCCTAGGCGGAGTGGCTCAGTAGGGCTGGGCTGCACAAAGGGAGCCCACAGCCAGGAGCATGTGGGCTTTGAGAAGGTACTCTTGAGCATTTTTGACCAAGCTCATGGAGGGGTTTTCAGAAACAAATAGTACAGAGGGTTCAATTTTATTTTATTTTATTTTATTTTATTTTATTTTATTTTATTTTATTTTATGTGTCAGCTTGTTATGCAGGCAATGAGAGCAAGGTGAAATAGGATAGTAATGCTCTCCCATTTCAGTGTGTGATGTGATAGACTGATTCAGAGCCTCATGCCTCAGTGTGCTGGCCTGGATCTGTTGTACGTTCATGTGCATGTGCCACAGTGGGCCGGGGAGGTCGGAGGACCGTCAGTGGGCCTCATTCTCTCCCTCCACCGTATGGGGCCCAGGAGCTGAACTCAGCTCACCACACTTGGCAGCAGGGGCCTTTACCCGCTGAGTCATCTTGCCAGACCATAGTTGTCTTTTAAATTTTGCTTCTAGTATTTTGAGATAAATAGCCAGCAGAAAACACCTAGAAAACATAATTTTGTTTTCCTTTCATTTTTCTTTCCTCGGGAAAATAGGTCTATCAAAACAGATAACTTAGAATCATTAGATGATTTTCCTCGGTTTAAAAATTAGTTATTTCCCCATCGCCTGTTCCTCCCTGTCCTGTCCTGTGTATCTGCAGAGAAGAACCACCATAGTTTTTGAGTGTGCATGTGTGTGCACATACACACACACACACACACACACACACAGAGAGAGACAGAGGGGAAAGGAGAGAGGGATTAATTGCACCCTAATGCACAAAGGGTGAGCTAGCTAATATGGAAGAAAAATGTGGCTGCAGAGACTCATCATTTAATGAAAGCGACCAACATAACCTGTAGGACACGCATGGGAGAGCAGAGGTACCAAGGGAATAGAAGCTTTCACAGGGTCTGTGCTCAGATAGGATCTGTGCAGGTGAAAGCACAGTGCAATGAGCTAACTGTGTGTGTGGCTGGTGATGGCATCCATAAAGACAGGATTTCAGAGAAGGAAAAAGAACAGAAGCCAGGGAGCCGCAGCTAAAGACACAGGCCAGAAAAAGACCGTAGAGAATAGAGGATGCCGATAAGTGACCAGGTGCCAACAAAGATTTTGACCTTTATAAACAGTATTATGTCCAGGCTGTGGTGGCGCACACCTTTAATCCCAGCACTCAGGAAGCAGAGACAGGTGGATCTCTATGAGTTTGAGGCCAGCCTAGTCTACAGAACGAGTTTTAGGCCATTGTACTGAAATTGTAGTTTGATTCCTCTTGTAGTTGTATCTGTACAGTGATATTGGAGAGAAGAAAAGCAGTCTGGAATTGTAGATTCTAACTCAGAGATGGCCTCATTAGTTCTAGACAAAGGTCATTAATGGTTTAAATTGCCTCTAGGATGGAGGGACAGTTTGGATCAAATCTGTGGATTAATATTATCTGATGAACATTTACACGTAAGGGTTGATGAAGGAATAGGAGCTGCATGTTCCTGGGGAACTTGGTGAGATATTGTATGCAGTCCAATATCTCAGTGGCTGGCTGCCGGTTGTTATTTGCTGAGTAGCATCATCCAGCAGGAGCTGTGCTGAAGTCGCTACCAAGGAGGCAGAGGTTCTTGTCAATAAAAAAGGACCAACAATGAAACAGAGAAATAAAGCAAGGAAAAGTTTTGCCAAGTGTTACACACTCACCACTTTGCAGACACTGTCAGGTGCACTTTGTCCACATTAACTCATGTCATCTTCACAAGAGTTCATAACCTAGGTAATAATGGTGTACACACACACACACACACACACACACACACACACTAATGTTGAGAAAAATAAGGTGTTTTAAACCCAGGCGTGGTGGCACACACCTACAATTGCCACACTCAGGAACCTGAAGCAGGAAGATAAAAATTTGCAGCTGTATAGCAAGACAGCACCTGGGCAGAGAATGAAAAAAGTGGTTTTCCTCAGGTCAATAAAGGCGTGGACCAGCTCCAGGTCCTGAGCACAACTTCCTTACAAAAGAGCATCACAAGGCACAGAGAAGCGTTTGAAATAAATGTAGCCTTACTAGCTACAAGAACACAAGAGTGATAGGTGTTGTATTTCATCTTTAAACTTCTAATATTGGGAAATGGCAAGTGTGGTAGTGAAGCAGTTAATTTTGAGCGTAGCCGACAAGAGCACAGAGCCAAACACTCTGCAGAGATGCTTGACAATTTACATCAAAAGTCTATCGTCCCAACTGACCTTTAACCCAGCAGCTTCATTTCTCAGGAAGTAATTAGGATGAGCACAAAGATCAAACAATTAAAATCATTATCATGTAATGTTTATATGGTAAGGCAAACACTATTCCAGTATTCATCTATCAAAAATTAAATCAATGCATATAGCATGTATAAGAAGGTGGTAATCAAAACTGTTTTAGAAGGATAAGTAACGACATGGGCAAAATATCCACTATGCTGGGCTAGAGAGATGGCTCAGTGGTTAAGAGCACTGAGTGCTCTTCCAAAGGTCCTGAGTTCAATTCCCAGCAACCACATGGTGGCTCACAACCATCTCTAATGAGACCTGGCGCCCCCTTCTGGCATGCGGGCACACATATGGAAAAAATGCTGTGCACATAATAAATAAATAAATCTTTAAAAAAATATCCACTATGCTATTAAATGCACAAAGCATATTATGAGCACTATGTATACTGTGACCCCAGGTGATTTTTGAGGCGGGACTTACACAACAAAACTGTAAATACCTGTGTCAAACTGTCAATAGTGACTATCCCTGAGATTTGGGGGTGATTTTAACTTCCTTTTGGTACCTTTCCCTTTTCATTTTCTATAGTTAATTTTCTACAGTTAAAATTAATGTTTATTATATATTTTTAATCACTTTATTTTTCGAAAGTATTGTTTCTATTTTGGCACCTTTCCAGCAAATGGTCATTAGGCTGGGTTGTTATATATTTTCAGATATCTTAAATCCTTGAATAAAAATAGTAGAATCAGAAAGGTGACATAAAATTACCCAGTAAGTTAGCATTATTCCTAGGGAAGGGCAGGTCTCCTGTCCAGGTGTTACTAGGGATGGCATTCCCTTTCATAGGCTCTTAGTTTCATTAATAAAATAATTGTAAAACAGACTCTGAAGGACCTCCACAGACCATTTTATTAGAGGCTGAGAGAAAAGCCACAGGTCAGACAGATTGTAAATCCCAGCAGCTGCCTGGAAGAGGGGGTGGAGTAGACCAAGATAGCCAGCCTTTGAATTAGGGTCAGTAATGGGAGTCTGCCAGCAACTATAGAAGTGGGGTTATGGGGCCGTCACAGAAAACAGCGAGAAAACCCAGAGCACCAGGGCAAACAAGCCGAAGATTTTGGTCAGTATCCAGTGACGAGCAGAAAGTGGGGGAAAGAAAAGCTCTTTAGGTAGAACTCAGAAAAGCAGAAGCTTAGCAAAGAAGATCTGCGAACAACTGCACGGAGGGAGAGACTTCCAGGGGCTACAAGCACATTAGTTTCAGTGGAGGTATTTCCCTCCTATCTGCTCAGCTTATTCCCTGTCTTCCTGAGGGGTGGCCTCCTGGCCAGGTGATCAATAGGCCCTGAGGAGAAGGGGGACAAAGTAAGATAAGACACCAGGAATGGCCGGTCACTCACTGAGAAGGAGGGGACGAAAAGGCAGGAGTCAGATGGCAAGGGTGAGGAGGAAAGTGGGGCTGTCCGGAAGTGGAGGTGGGCACAGGACAGCAGGCTTCCTGCTGTTAATGATACGTGCCCCCCCTCCCCCCATATACCTAGTTCAGCTTTCGCATCCGGATCAAGCTGGTATCACATTTTCCTCTCTTGGCTAGCGCCCTTTCTTGAACTCTTCAGTTTATGAAAGGCCTTCATTGTAGAGAAGGCAAGTTCCAGTAAAAGTGTCAGTGGCAAGGCTGGCCTTCTCCTATAGCGGCTGTGAGGAAGTCCCTGCTGTCTGTCCTTCCTCAGCTCTCCAAAGCTGTGGCGCACGAGGAGGTTTGCCTATTCGTCAAGGCCCCGGTCCACCAGGACTGTTTGAGTATAGGAAAGCCATGGGCTGAATATTGAAAGAGAATTCTAAAACCAAAGCCCCTACTAAAGAAAACCAACCTAAACGAACCTGCTAACTTAAGTCTACAAGTACCAGGGCGCAGTCTGTGAATCTATTGGGAAAATTGCTTCGTGACGGCTTGTACTGCATTCGCGTCCCACAGCACCGCCTGGTGGATGATCGGAGCCACTGACTCCGATCTGGGACTGTATCGTTTTTCAAGATCTAATTCTAGATAAACTTTATGAAAAACGAACAGTCTGCTAGCTGAGAGTGGTGGCGCACGCCTTTAATATCAGCACTCAGTGGGCAGAGGTAGGTGGATCTCTGTGAGTGGAGGCCAAGTCGGTCTACGTAGTGAGTTCCAGGACAGCCAGGGCTATATAGAGATGTGTCACTGGGGGTGGGCTTTGAGGTTTCAGAAACGCCAGTCATTCCCAGTTGTCTCTCTCTGCTTCATGCTGCTTGTGGATCGAGATGCAGTCTTTCGGATAACTATGTCATTGCCATGCCCACCTCCCTGTTGCCACACTCCTAGCCATGGCGCTCACAGACTCATCCTCTGAGAAACTTAAAGAAACAAAACTCTTTTTAGTTTGTTTGCTTGTTTTCTTTTTCTTTTCTTTTCTTTCTTTTTTTTTTTTTTTTTTTTTTTTTTTTTTTTTTTTTTTTTTTTTTTTTTTTTTTTTTTTTTTTTTTGACATAGGGTTTCCCTGTATAATAGCCCTGACTAACCTGGAACTTGCTGGTCTCGAACTCACAGAGATCCGCCTGCCTCTGCCTTCCGAGTGCTGCCATCAAAGGCCTGTGCCACCACCGCCCTGCTCCTATGACTCTTCCTAACTCTTATTGATACACACAGGCAGAACTGTGGGCTTGGCAAACAAACCAGGTCTTCACTAATTTCAGATGTGGACAGTAAAACTCAAACCGCCATGGCTATTTGGATGTCACCAAGAATCACTCTCTGCTTAGGAATACGGGACTTCTTATGTATTTGTCTTTCTTACTTTGCCTGGTAGCTGCAGAGGGGGTGGATCCTGACCAAGCATTCTAGCTTGGCACTGGTATGTGGTTCACGGTCTACTCCTACACTGCTGGCTTGTGATCAAACTCAAACAGACAATTCACATAGTAGCACTGTCAAAACAGTAGTGTTTCCCAAAGGGGAGGGTTGGGCATGGGACTTGTCCAGGGCCAGCCTGCCATCCAGTGCCATTTCCATGGAGAGAGACAGATGCCTTTGCTTTTTTCTTTCCTTTTTTCTGTTTTTCTTTTCTTTCTTTTCTTCATTCTATGCAGTCATCTTAAAAAGTAATAGGCCCACAATAGGTGATCAAAGCAAAGCAGAAAATCTTTTTGGACAATCTGCCTATGAACAGACAAAGCCAAAATCTCTAGGCATTCGAGTCAGAGAAGTTGGGGGAAAAAACATCTTAGTGTGTACTCAAGTGGCTAAGGATGTGTCTTAGTTAAGGTTTCTATTACTGTGAAGAGACACTATGACCATGGCAACTCTTATAAAGGAAACATTTAATTGGGGTGGCTCACTTACAGTTTCAGAGGTTCGGTCCATTATCATCATGATGGGGAGCATGGCGGCGTGCAGACACATGGCGCTGGAGCTGCTGAAAGTCCTATATCTTGCACTCAACAGGAAATCATCTGACAGTCACACTGAGGGAAGCTTAAGCAAAAGAGACTTTGAAGCCAGCCCCCACAGTGAGACACTTCCTCCAACAGGACCACACCCACTCCAACAGGACCACACCCACTCCAACAAGGCCATAACTACTCCAACAGGAACATACCCACTCCAACAAGATCACACCTCCTCCAACAAGATCACACCTCCTCCAACAAGATGACACCTACCCCACCAAGATCACACCTACTCCAACAAGATCACACCTACTCCAACAAGAACTCACCTACTCCAACAAGATCACACCTACTCCAACAGGACCACACCTACTCCAACAGAAACACACCTACTCCAACAAGATCACACCTACTCCAACAGAAACACACCTACTCCAACAAGATCACACCTACTCCAACAAGATCACACCTACTCCAACAAGGCTTCACCTCTGTAGGAGGAGGCCGCTTATTTGTTCCGGCTGCCCAGAACCAAAATAATCACACAGAAACTGTATTAATTAAATCACTGCTTGGCCCATTAGCTCTAGCTTCTTATTGGCTAACTCTTACATATTCATTTAGCCCATTTCTATCACCACATAGCTGTGGCTTACCCAGCTAAAGTTCTGTCTGTCTCTGGCAGGGCTACATGACTTCTCTCTAACTCCACCTTCTTTCTCCCAGCATTCAGCCTAGTTTTCCCTGCCTAGCTCTGTTCCCCTATAGCTCTGCTATAGGCCCAAAGCAGTTCCTTTATTTATCAATGGTAATCACAGCATACAGAGGGAAATCCCACTTCACACCTCCTAATAGTGCCACTCCCTTTGGGGGCCATTTTCTTTCAAATCACCACAGGATGGGAATTGGCTTTAATTCTTCCTGGGTGCCCAGCTTCCTTGTCCTGTTCCTCAGAGGACTTAAGTTACTATGAAAAAGAAAAGCCAGACTTCCTCTAAAGTAAACAGATCTCCTGCCCAATTGTCCTTGCATGTTGAGGATCTCACCATGGAGTAGTGTCATGGTTACTTTCTATTCTGTGACAAAACACTACAGCCCAGGCATCTTCTAAAAGAAAGAGTTTATTAAGAACTTGCCGTTTCAGAGGGTGAACCATGATGGTGGGGAACATGACATCAGGCAGGCAGGTGTGGCACAGTAACTGAGAGCTCATGTCTTGATCCACAAGCACAAGGCACAGAGCACACTGGGAGGGTGTGGGCTTTAAGGTTTCCAAACCTTTCCAAACCCAGTGGCACACTTCCCCTAACAAGGCCGTGCCTCCTCAACAAGGCCACACCTCCTAATGCTTCCCAAAGATTTCCATCAACTCAGGACCTCCCGTTGAAGTATATGAGCCTGTGTTGGCCATTCCCATTCGTGCCGCCACAAGTAGCATGTCCAGGATTATGCATATGATGGTATGAGTGGGATTTGAACTCGGCTCTAAATCTTTTTCACAGAGTACTTGTAGTTTCTTGTCCTCCTACCTCTCTCACCAGAAGTCAGTGTTGTCTGTTTACTTATATGGACTGGACTCTCCTGCTCCCCCCTCCCTGGCTTCCTGAGTTTTACCTCTTGACATCTTCTCAACCCGAAGGAAATAGGTTATAATTATTGGTTCTACTTTGGTATCATTCTCGTTTTGATTTAATTTTTTTAAAGATTTATTTATTTATTATATATACAGTGTTCTGTCTGTCTGCATGCTTGCTGGCTGGAAGAGGGCACCAGATCTCATTACAGATGGCTGTGAGCCACCATGTGGTTGCTGGGAATTGAACTTGGGGCCTCTGGAAGAGCAGTCAGTGCTCTTAACCTCTGAGCCATCTCTCCAGCCCCTTGATTTAATTTTTAATCGAGCCACATATGTATGAGATTAGAAATGAACAAACAAGCAAACCCCAAGTAAATGACCTTTTTATGTAATGTGATAGAACTTACCTTGCTTCATCTGGGGAACACACCTCGGGTGCTGCTTGGCACTTCTCAGTATATGAGACTACCTGGGAGGTAGACTTTTATTTCCTCAAGCAAATATTTATCACTCAGTTCTTACTTCAGTAAACTCCACGACTATTTCTCACAATAGTGAGACTGATGTGATGGATCAAACATTCATTCAACAAAATATTCTTAAAACAACTTCTATGAGTTTTTTACCCTGAGAAGCTTCAGTAGAGAAAAATATAGGAACAATATAAAATGACAGTCTAAAGCGAGACCAAACATTTTCTGTTGGTTGAATGATGTACATTTAAAGATATTTTGAGTTTTCAAAAATTGTAATTAGCTCCTGTCTGTTTCAGTATCAGAGACAGAAATCTTTGCAATAAAGGTGCAGAAAGATAAACATGTGTTTTCTCTCGGTTGTGGGTGCTCTATAGATACATAGACCTTTACACACATGCATGCACACACACACACACAGGTGCACACACACATGTACACATACCCACACACAGACGAAAGGAGGAAAGGGGGATGCACCACTGTGGTCAAATTACATGATGTCCTAAGAAATTGTTTGAAACCTGACCCTATGCACAATGAATACATACTGCTAAAAACTCTGAAAGAGATTCAGATAAAACATACAAATTAGGAAAACCACTCATCCAAAAATCAGGTCAGTTCTGGAATGGGAATATGGGCAATCCCTTGAGTTGTGGTCAGGCTGAAGAACCCCTGTGCAGAGCCTCTTGTCAGTCACTGTCAGCTCTGAGGGCTCTGTCAGGGATGTGAATGGCTTTCTACATCCACATGTGTGTTGTCTCTCCCAGGACTCATGCTGCAGGTTAGAGCTGTTAAGGGCTCACGAAAGCAGGCCTCCCTTCCTCCTCAGATTTCCTTGTGATGAATTTGATAAAGTCACAATAAGGAACTGTTTCCCCAGCACTTCATCTAGTTCCCGTGTGCTCTCTTCAGCCTACCCCACCTTTCCTGCCTTTCTGGTTCTAAGCAAATTGCTCACTTAAAACAGTAACAACGTTCTCACATCTATCAAACTATTACCAAACTTTCCCTCATGCCTCAATTCTTTAAAGTATCCAGATATTCTGCTTTTTATCTTTTATTTCCCATCAGGCTTACTACTCTTGTCTTTCTAACCTTCTCGTTACTGCTTCTGTCTATGAATTAGCCTAAGTATTCTTCCTAAGTCATCCTTGGGAAAGTTCCGTCAACCAACTCTCTGTATTGCAAGGCCCTAAGCATGGGTATGGTTGACGCAATTTCAGTACCTGGGCATGGAGGCAAGGAGGATCAGGAGTTCAAGGTTAGCTATAGAGAGGTGGTAGCTAGCCTGGACTACAAGAGACAACAAAAAGAAGGCAGTCGCATATGGCAACATAGTCGCAACTGATTTGCTAATGGTGCCATGCTGTTAATTGCCCCAACCTTGCTTATTTAACTTGTGAAAACCAGCCTTAGTAGCTGCTTCTGAGAGAACACGTCTAGTAAACCTGCCAGGGTCTGGTAATGACACCTTCACCAAATCTGCAGTTTAGATCACTGCAAAGTCCTCCAGAGGGATTTCAATGAGGCTCCGCATCCACGTCACTGGTTCATGGCAGCAATGACAGGAAAAGGGTGAGCAAAGGGAGGAGTCTCCTCGACTGCACCCTTACCAACCGCTCCTTTAGGGGATAGGGTTGAAAATGGCTTTTTGCTCCTGTCTTCTGTAATCTACCACACCACACAGGGCCTCAAACCTGGTTTGCTGGTGTGACTGTTTCCAGTGTGACTGTTGCATTTCTCATCTCCTGCGCTGAATTCAAGAGCTAGCATGTCACTGGTAGTAACATCATTTAGTCAAGATGGTCTTTCAGGCCCAGAGTGATGGCTCAGTGGTAAGGATACCTGCTACCAAGTCTGAGTTGGATCTTGGGGACTCACATGGTGGAAGGAGTAGACAAACTCTCACAAGTTGTGTTCTAGGCTACCCACATGCATGTGCACACACACACACACTAAAAACATGTTAGTAATTTAAGATGATCTTATTAAAGTGTGAGCCCTAAATTTCTGCTTTGAGACCAAAATTTCTAAGTTTTTATGTAGGAAGATTTTGAGTATTTTCTCATTGATTTGTATGGACTATGAGGTTTGATCAAGCCAGCTTAGAGGTGACGTGCATTTGGAAGCCTGATGCTTTTTACACGTAACTACAAATTTATGTTCTGAAGTTATTTTGACTTTGCTTGTCGTTCTCATGATGATTTTTGTTGTCTCCTCACAGCGTGCCACATACTGGAATGTCACAGCGGAATGGCCCAAGATGTCATAAGCACCATAGGGCAGGCCTTTGAACTCCGGTTCAAGCAGTACTTGAAAAACCCTTCCTTGAACACTTTCCCGACTGAAAGGTCAGTCGGGAGTTCTGTAATAATCTAACTTCCCGTCCTTCTGAATATTTGAAACACGGAGATGATGGTGAGACATATGGCGCACGCCTTTGATCCCAGGGCTCAGGAGGCAGAGGCAGGCGGGTCTCTGTGAGTCCAGGGCCAGGTTGGTCTACAGAGCAAGTTCTAGGCCAGTCAAGGCTACATGGTGAGGCCCTGTCAAAAAGAAAACACCAAAAAGCTTCCTATGATGTTTTGGAGTTCACTAATGAGATGAATAATTTTCTTACAAGTAGCAGTTTCAGTACCAAAATAAGAGCTGTTTACTTTTCGTCCACTCACGTTTACCCAGACGTTCTTCTGATGCTAAAGTGGGAGGAATCCGCCCTGTCTCTCCAGCATAGCACAAAACTATGGCCGTATAGATTTCTAAAATAGCAAACATTAACCAGTTCCTCAGGTTTTCTTCAATCCGGGTCTCGTGCATATTAGTAAAATCCAAACTGTAACCGAAGAGTAAAATAGTAAGAATCAAAGACCTCCGCAGGACTCTGTTAGCTGCGGGTAGGCGGTACAACTGGCTGTAGTCCTGTAGGGTGAAGCAGATGTGACTCAGGAAGTGGGTGTCTGAGCCCATGAAAGCTGATCCTTTTGGGCCACTACAGGACATCAAGTTCACGCTCAAGAAATCAAATCCTTGGATAATTTTAAATGCACCCTTCCCCAAACTGTCATCCTGTGTATCAACAAACACTGGGTTGGAGATGCCTCTGTATGAGGTAGGTTGTCCAGGGCAACAGAAAAAATGATTCCCAGGAGCCTTGATGCTTTTACCCAGGATCCTACACAGTCATGTGGGTTGATAGGTCAACTCATTCTAAGAAAAAAAAAAAAAGCAAATAAACAAATTTGATTTGGCTTGGAAAGATGGCACAGTGGGTAAAAGTGCATGGCACTCAAGCCTAATGACCTGAGAGTTTGGACCCCGGGGACAATGATAATGGCACTGGGATTTGATTCTACTGCATGTACTGACTTTTTGGGAGCCTAGTCTGTTAGGATGCACACCTTCCTAGGCCTAGATGGAGGGGGGAGGGCCTTGGACTTCCCACAGGGCAGGTACCCTGCCCTCTCTTAGGACTGGAGGGGGAGGAGGGAGGGCGAGTGGGGGAGCGGGAGGGAAATGGGAGGAGGGGAGGAGGTGGAAATTTTGAAGGGTATCATTTATAAAGCAATAAAAAAAAGATGGCCCTAGGGGCATGCGTCTGCCACCCTGGAACTCCTAGGGTGAGCTGGGAGGTGGGGACAGGAGAAGCTAGCCTGGAGTTCACAGGGAAGCAGCAGAAATAAGAGAGCTGCTCTCGCAACACAAGGATGCAGGCAAGAACTGACTTCCCAAAGTTGTGCTCTGACCTCCACATGTGCCAAGGCACACACACGCCTGCACTCAATCACAGTGCCCCTCACATGTGTGCAAAATCACAAAGAGATTTGATTTGACTTATTCTTTTTATAAGAAACGATTGTTAACTCCAATTTGGAGGAAAAGCCTATTTGTTTCTTTTCTCTACCCTGTTTCAATTTTTAAAACAATTGCATGTTTACAGAATTCTCCCACTTGCCCCATGTGACTCTAATAGTTCCTTATGAATACCATACCCGTCTAGATTTGTGCAGACAAGATAGCTGTCCACAGCTTTCCTATTCTTTTCATCTTAGTTTAGTACACTGGGCTAGGCCCTCTACCCAAAGAACAATATCTAAATTTTCTTTGACTAAAACGTTTCCAAAATGAAGCAACTGAAGTGAGCCAGAGATACCCAAGAAGGCTTTGCATTCTTATGAAGCTGTGTTGAAATAGCCTTCCATCTAGGCCAGCCAGTGTTTACCATAAATGTTATTACTACTGCGGAGAAATGCAAAACCCTCACCCTTGACACTCTTCGCTGGCTTCTTCCATTTGGATTATCTACAGACTTCTAAACAATTCAGCACGGCAGGCCAGATGTTTGACATTGCTTAATCATAGCAATAAACTTAAAACACAATGCACAGTTTTTCAGAATGATTTGCTTGGCTCTGATCTCTTTGTATTCCACATAGTCTTTGAATTCCCACCCAGCCTCTTGGGGGCTTCTCTTTTCCCCTTACAGTGAGGAGGTACATGGTGATGGCACATCTGAAGACAGAGATCATGACTATTATAACGCAATCCCCGGGAAGCAGCCACCGGCAGGTGGCATTTCAGATGTGCGGATCAAGGTCCAAACTACAGACCAAATGGCTTACTGCCCTATCCGGTGTGAAAAGTTGTGCTATTTAGTAAGTAATGTTTATTGTTACTGGTACCAGAGAAGTGATTCTGTTCTTACCTCTAGGGCCCTTGATTTGATGATTTTTTAAATGCAAGTTTAGTGAAAGCACAATCTTCCTCAAAAGCAGGGTCAATCGCGGTCTACACTGGATTGTTTTCATTCCCAATACCATACCCACAGCTTCCACAGACACCGCCATATCTGTCTTCACTAGGAAAACAAAAACCACCCAATGCATCCTTCTCATCGCTATCTTTCCACATTCCCCAGTCTTCCCATGATCTTGCTTCTCTTCCCAAGCCACTGTGTCCAAATATGACTCTCCCCTGTGCTGACCCAACCCTCCCGTTAGCCCTATGCCTTTGTTCTGTTCAGCTCTGTCTCAAAATCACCCCATTGGTTCTTTCTCTTCTGCCTGTGGATAAGCTTTGGCCACTGCAACCCAACCAGCACTGCCTCCTCTTCTTTCACACCCACTTCTAAGGACCAAGTCTCCATCCTTGCTCCCACATGAACACTGTGACTTGGAGGCCCCGACTCTGCTTGACAACCTGATATACATGACTTTTACAATGGCCCCGAGTGACTTACTTGCTAAATGGGCTTCTTCCTTTAGGAGTCCTGAATCTTTAGGGCTGGCACCTATTGGATGCTCTTCTGTGGGTCCTCTTCTGTTGGCTTCCTAAACATTATTTTCACCTGGGTACTCCCTTATGGGACCTTTAATTTCTGCTCCCATATCCCCCCAACATTTCTGTTCCAGCTGAAAGAATCCTCCCAGCGAACACTCACGTGTGTAACGTTTGGCTCGTTGCATTTGTTCTAACACGTGTTGCCGTTTGTCATTCGTGAGCCATCTTGAAATTGGTTTTGCATACTTGTGTGTAAAGATGTACATATATGTGTAATCAGTCATGTGTATAATCATATGCGTGTGGGCACACATGGAAGCCAGAGATTGATGTCCACCACTCTTCACCATATTTACTGAGGCAGGGTCTTTTGCAGAGCCCAGGGCTTGCCCATTCAGATAGTCAAGCGCCCAGCTTGCTGGGCAGATTCTCTCTCCCTGCTTCTTTTGTGCTGGGATTTGCTGGGAGCTGCCTGCTATTTACCTGGGTGCTAGAGACCTGAACCACTGTCCTCGGGCTTCTCTGGAAAAGCTTTCTGTCCACTGAGCCATACCTCTGCCTATATCTGAGACTTCCAAGGGCAAGTTGAATCTTTCCTTTTTCTGTCGTATTATCTTTCATTTCCTCCTGGAAAAACCAGCCCTACCCTGCCCGCACGTAAGCATTTCCACGCTCCTCCTGGGCTTAGACCTTGCCTCTAGCCTGAATATACATCTGTCCTCTACCTTTTCTGACTTCAGCCTTTTCCTGTCTCTTCAGCTCTAATACCAAACTATGTGGCCCTGGCTTGGACTCACTGAAATCCCCCTGCCTCTGCCTCATGAGTGCAGGGGTTAAAGGCACAGCACCATACCATACTCAGTTCCCCTAGTCATGTTTATTCGCTACTGTCCCTCTTTCTCTCATCAATAGACGTTGCCTTTTCTCACATTTTGGAGCCCATTGGGCATTCACCCACCTCTACCTCCCACACATGCACTGGGATTACAGAGTTCTACTGTGTAGGGCTTTGCATGGACTCTGGGGACCCAAACTCCAGCCTCCACACCTATGCAGCAAGTGCGAGCCATCACACGTTGAGCCATCACCTCTCCAGCCCCAGATAAACCTCCCTAAAGCATGCATGCTGCACTTCTCCAAGGCATCAGCACATCTTCATCTCACTGCTGAAGAGCACGCATGTAAAGACGAGGGTGACCGAAGACTTCGAACTGGCTGAGGTTTTCAAGAGTGACGAGTCTAGCACAAACTTCAGTGGAGTAGGGTTCTAGCTTGTCGCTTCAAGATTAGGTAGAGACTGGGATGGCTCAATCGTAAAGCGCTTGCTGTGCAAGCTTGAGGACCTGAACTTCATCCCCTGAACCCACATTAAAAAAAAGTCAGGTGAGGTGGCATGTGCTTATAGTCCCAGGACTGCAGAGGGGGCAAGAGACAGCTAATTGGGGCTCTCCAGCCAGCCAGCTAATCAGTGAGACCCTGGTCCAGTGAGAGACCAGGTCTCGAAAAACCAGGTGGATAGCTTCCAAAGAATGACCCCCAAGATTGACGGCTGCCTTCCATACTTATGTGAACGCACACGCACAAACACATCTACAAATACACACACTCACAAACACATCTACAAACACACACACTCACAAACACATCCACAAACACACACACACTCATGAAGACATCTACAAACACACACACACACTCACGAACACATCTACAAACACACACACTCACAAACACATCTACACACACACATACTCACAAACACATCCACAAACACACACACACACACACACACACACACACACACACACACACACAAATTAATTAAAATTCACTTTCTAGCCGAGACTTTGAGTGCTGGAATATGACTTCTGGAGCAAAGGGACCCGCAAGACACAGGGTGTGGACAGTCCTTTCGAGTCCCTCACCATCAGAGTCACTTCTGCAACTGGCTCCAAAAGAAAGGCCATCGAGTACTATATTTCCCTACAGATTATCTGTTCCCAGCTTGTCAGACTTCTGTGCTGGAAAGTGAAGTTGTCTGCTATATGCTCTTGAAAGCTGTCTTTTTCTTTGTGAACTTTATGAATGTGTACTCTTGATAAACGTCCTGCAATCTGTTGTTTGTACAGCCGGGGAGCTCTAAGTGCAGCAGCGTGTATGAGAACTGTACGGAACAGAGCAGGTCAATAGGTAGGTACGATGCCTTCCCAGCTGTCCCTCCAACTCCTCTTGAGCCATATGAATGTGTGGGCCCCTGCTCTTAAATGGCAGACTTCAAACTAAACATGCAGTCTTTTGGGCTGCATGCTTCCCAGAGAAGCCAGTGTGTTATCGTGTATCATTCAACAGCTTCACGCTTCTCCCTTGCTCTCGTGTGGTCCCAGACGGGCGGCTGCACCTCTGGGGTTTTGCTCTGCTTTGACATCATGAAAACTCTCACTGGAAAGGGTTGTCCTTTGTGCAATGCTCAAGGAACTTCCACTCCAATAGTATGGAAAGAGATGCCGATTCTAGCCGGGCGGTGGTGGTGCACGCCTTTAATCCCAGCACTTGGGAGGCAGAGGGAGGTGGATCTTTGTGAGTTTGAGGCCAGCCTGGTCTACAAAAGCTAGTTCCAGGACAGGCTTCAAAAGCTACAGAGAAACCCTGTCTCAAAAAACCAAAGAGAGAGAGAGAGACAGAGAGAGAGAGAGAGAGAGAGAGAGAGAGAGAGAGGCCAATTCTGCTGCGATTAAGACATAACCTGGGTTCTAGTTTGGCGTAGGTAACGGAAGAGATACCTGAGATGCATCAATCCACCATCCACCTTGCCTTGGAGCTCTGTGCTCATCACTGTGTGTGCTCACTGCTATAGGGTAGACCTTCCTGTCACACAAACGCAAGGCTTTGACTTTAATGTTAGAAATAAGTTTATAAAAGCAGTTGTACTGTTGGCTAGTGGCTTCATTCTTACTGATCGTCAGGACTATTGACTCCAGAAGGTGAGTCTTGCAGGGTGAGGTGGGGAAGGAACTGGTTAGCCAGCTTTAGGGACTCAGCAGCCACCTGTCACCTTTCATATCTCTTTTTGTCAGTGTAGCCTACTGGCTTTATATTTATACCATTGGAGACACTGTTTGTAGTATATTTCTGATTATCACCATTCAACATGCTGTACCAAAAGATTTGTGAGCAAAGGCAGCATTTTAACTTTCTAAAAACATAGTTCCTTTTGATAGAAATTAAAATTCTATAGTGGCACTTGCCTTAAGTCCTAGCATTCTGGAGGCAGAGGCAGACAGAGTTCTGAGCGTTCAAGGCCACCCTGGTGTACATAGCCGTTTTGGGTCAGTCAGGGCTACACAGTGAGACTGTGTCTCAAAATATTTTTTTCTATGAAATTCCTTACAGTCAATTAAAATCCTAAGTTAATTACTTCTCAGCCTTTTGGCTGAGATCAAGTGTACAACTCTAAACTAATTCTTAGATGACTGAAAGATGAAATTACCACTGAGTGCAAATGCCTCTGAAATCGTGCTCTCTTGGAAGAGTAACTCCTCCTCCCCTCCCCCACCTGTGAATTCCCAGCTGGAGTTAACAGTGGGATGGACCTTGCCCACTCTGCAATACTCTCAGCATGCCCTCCCATGAAGCTGACTTTTCTGTGTCTCATATGGTCTACATTTACTCAACAATCCCCTCAGTGATATTTATTGAGGCCTCTTGAGGCATTTAGACATGGAAGTAGTTGTACATCTACAGTTCAGCTCTTGATATTTTGAATATGGGAAGAATTAGAATTTGGGGGCAGAAGTGTAACCTGATTAGGTCATTATTGCTTCTAAGCGCATAACGCTGCTTAGACAGAGCTTGCCCTACGAGCAGAAGCATTGTCTCCAGCCTTGACTGCCTTGCAATGATCTGTTAGTCGTGTTTAATGTGTGAAAGTAAGCTTAAAGTAGGTACCCCAACCCTAGCTCCATCTGACCAAGCAAGCAGTCATATGTCACAGAATGCACAAACACAATGTCCTGGCGGCCCCTCCCTCTGTAGAGCCAGGATCCTCCCTTGGGATTTCCTACGTGCAAAGTGACGACAGGAAGAGTGGGTGAACGGAAACACACGGAGCGAGGAGCAGCATGGAGAGTGCCGCCATGCTGCTGGGCCTCTCTCGTCACCATCATGAGCAATCTGGCATGAGCCTGTCCCGTTCGCACCACATCAAAGGGGTTGCATGACTGGAGCAATAGAAGAGGGAATGTTGTTTTACAGTCAGGCCGTCAAGAGCCGCGGCCTTGGGTGCAGCGGGACATTACTGCTTCGGGTACGACCTCATGACGATCCTGGAGCGTGAACAGCTGAAACTTATGAAAGTGCCCATTTAAACAGAGACACAAAAGAGATTCATCCCAGCATCCTCAGGACACAGCCATCTGGATGATGTGGAGTCCTTCGTGCCATCAGATCCTGAAAGATTGTGCTAATACCCATGCAGCTAATAACAATCACGTGCCAGATGTGAAGCATTTACAGCCGTGAACGAGGCGGACATTATCCTTGCTTTTAAGGAACGTGTAGCCAAATGTACTGCAGACTTTAACCAGTGACAGGCATGAGAAAATGCATTACTCCCATGGAATGGCCTTCACGGCGTAAGGCCAGGCTTCCAGGGAAGCAGAGAGTCATCTAGTCTTGAGGGTAAGGGATGGTGCTACCAAAGAAAGAGGTTTCGACAGCTGAGGTTTAAGTGGCAATCACACTGCAGGAGGTCAGTGTGACTCTGGCAGGAATGTCCCAGTGGAGCCAGGTAGACGGGGGAGCCCGACAGAGTATGGAAGCAGCTAGAAGGCTTTTAAATATCTGAGAAATGGGATTGGATTTTCAGTCTTAAAAGAGCCTTTGGCCACAGTGTGTAGACTGGGATGCAGCGAGAGAGCACAGGCTGAGGGGGGAGGAGGGGAGCCATTCTACCAGACACAGCTAAACATCGGCAACCAGTTCAAGGCTGAGCTTGGCAGGAAAGACCTTTGAGAAGAGAAGAGAACTAGACTTTCTGTCCTTAAGAACTGTACTTGAGGGCTGGAGACGCGGCTCAGCTGTTACAAAAGGTTAGACTCCCAACCCAAAATAAAGAAACTGTACTCGATTCATTCATTGATTTACTTTTAAGTTAATTTAGTGCAAAGGAAGTAAGACTTTGTATTAAGTAACACGTCCTTCAAAGGGGGTTAGCGGTAGATGTTCAGTACGGTATACTTTCCTTCCTCCTGGACTGTCATCTTGAGCTGGTGCTGTTTGCTAGGCAGGTCCTTGCATTCACTGGCCATTTCTTTCAGGTCTTCTTGCTTATCTTGTACCTGCTTTTGTCAGCGGTACAGCTGACAAAGGGAACGGGGCAGAGAGGGCGAGGCCAGAGAGAGGGTAGTTTTTCCTCAAAGACCGAAGTATCAGCGTTCAGTCCCTGTTTGGGGTGGGCTTGCGTGACGCACAGCTGCCTGTTGCTCTTCAGTTCAGACATGATTTACACATAATGCATTGTCCACTGCTAACCACTCCAGGTGTACCCCGCGAGAGAGGGATGCAGGGTGATGCTTCGCCAATGAAGCACTCCTGCCGAGTGGATCTCTTTGATGACCCCTGCTATGTCAATACACAAGCTCTTCAGAGTACCCGTGGCTACGCTGGAAATCAAACCTCAACTCAAGGGAGCGCGTGGCATCTTAGAAGTAAGTGCCTTGCCACTGTCTGTATTATTAGTATTCTGGTATTGTGGCAACCATACACTTGGCATCTGAGTACAACAGCTCCCAATTCTCCTGGTTATGAAAGTCACCATGTCCAAATCAAGCTGTTGGCAGCCCTGACCTCTCTCGGTGACCTGAGCAATCTGCCTAGTGCCCCTGTCCTGGTGTCTGCGGCTAACTGGTAAATGACAATGCTTGGCTTACAGAAACTTCAATCTCTGTATTGGCCTCACACTCTCTGCTTCCTGTGGCTCCCTTCTCTTTGCCCCGACAGGACAAGTCACTGCATTTGGGTGAGATGAGGTGATTGTGTAAGATCCTTAATTTGGTTATATCTGAAGAGACCCTTTTGCTGAATTAGACAGACAATTAAGACGTGAACGTATCTTTTGAGGGACCACTATGCATAGACATGGTCTCTCATTTAAAAAAACTATTTTCTTTGCTTCATCTTTGGGGAGTTAAAAAGATTTCTTTAAAAATTTTTTTAATTACATTTATTTATTTTTGTGTGTTCCCACACATGCACAAATACATGAAAAGGCATTGAGCACAGTCTTCAGGAGCGGGCTCTCTCTCTTCACCTTGTGGGTCTGGGCATTGCACTTGGGTGTGAGGCTTCAGGCACGTGCCTTTCCTGCTACTTCTTGACTTGTCCTTTGCTGTAGCTAACAACAAATCAGATCTTTGTGGACATGCTATGGATTTTAAGGACTTGGTGCATGGTTTTTAAATAATTCTTTTAACACTGAATTTACTTTCATTTCTTTTGACTCTCTGGTGTGTGTTTCTGATCAGGTAAGGGCTCTCAAAGCCAGCTGGTAATCCTGTTTCTTTGCAAGAAAAGCATCGGCCACTATTCCTGTCCTATTTGGTGGCAATGCTAACTTTAATCACCTCAAACCCCTTGCTAAGGCATCTCTACAGCACTGACATGAGATCCTCTCCCACCAGACACTTCAATTGTGGTCAGAGACAATGAGGTGAGCAATCGCTTTCTCTCCCAGCTTTCTAGGGGTGGTGAATGCTTAAGTAGGAACACAGATAAATAAACACTAAATGAGCCCAAAGCCTAAAATCTTTTGAAAAATAAACAACATTTCTCACAAAATACTGGGCTCAGTGACTGGTGTGATAACAAAGTTGACTTGCTCCAAAGCTTGGGAAGCAACCCCTGAGGAGGGCCTGCCACTGCCCAAGACGTTTCCCCACAGCTGCTGAAAGGTCAGCACTTCAGCTGGGCGGCTGTGAGCGACATTTCAAAGGTTTTGTTGGGCCTGACCTTCAACAGAGCCTTAGATGAAGTAGCCCCCATTGTCAGCCGTGTGACAGGTGCTATATCTTTTGGCAGAAAAGTGAGATCACTCTTCTCACACAGGTTCATTCTCTAGAAGCAGGTGCTGAGGCAGAGGTTGGCATTTTAGGTCTCTGGACACGGGTGAGGAAGAGAATATGACTGGGCAGAGGGGAAGGCAGGGCACAACCCAGGCCTGTGAGAGCTCTGCCCAACTCCACACAGAGCCTGTGTGTTGCCAGCGTCGTCCCACACAGGGCCCAAGTGAACCGGCCTGTCTAGCCCCAAGAATCTGTCTGGCTGCGGGCCACCTGAGGCAGGGCAAGCCTTTGGCTGCTGAGGTAGGCCCCAAAGGGCTGGTCATCTGGAAGCTGACTGCCGGGCCAGGGTAGAGTGGGTGAAGGGGGAGGTAGCTGGTTCTTCCTTGAAGGAAGTGCACCTCTGTTGGTGCAGAGGGAGTATGTGAGATGGTGACAGGATATTCATTTCCAGTTGCTGCAGCAAGTCCATGTGGTTGTCCAGAGTGAGATGGCCCGTGTGGATAAAGGCAATATTTGTTACAGAGATGGCTTCAAAGGGACCTGAGTAGACCTGGCCTTTTGTTCTAGACAAAGAAATAATAGAAGTGGCCAAGTTAATCCCAAATGAATCCCTGCTAACAGCTGAAAGTAAGCTTGCCTTGTTCTGACCTCAGTGGTTTTATCTTTAACCTTTCCCTTCTGCCTGCATTGCTGTCAGCCCTTTTCCTAATGCTCTCTCAATCTCAGTTTCCTATTAGGATTCAATGTGCACAGCCTCCTGGGCCTTTGAAGCCCCCCTAAGGATTAGTGCCAGCTTGCCATCCCTGCCCTCAAAATCAAACCCAAGCTCAAATGCATTTTTAAAATGTCAGTTGAAGAAAATCTTATGATGAGTTAGAGCAGTGGAAATTTTTTTTTTTTTACTTTTTTTTCCCCATGAAATGCCTTAAATAGATCTTCAGCTTTCCTCTGTAATTGTTCCTCCTGTTTCCCCTTCCTGAAAAACCCTCCCAGCCCTAGGACAAAACCAAGCACACACGCACACGCACACGTACACACACACACACACACACACGCATACACACATACACGTGCACACATGCACTCACACAGAGACACACACATGTGCACGTGCACATGGCGTTCTGACTAGCAGGGATCGTCGCTGCACCCTACCTCACTGCAAACAGGAGGCGTCCTCACGAAGCCTTAGCTCTTCCTGGCACTGATGGGGTTATTCTCTAACTCTGCTGCAATCAATATAAGCATCAGAGGAAGCTCCCAGATACTGAAGCATGAAATGGACTGGCTCATTTATTTCTACCTGCTCGTTCAAGCATTGGTGGCACAGGGCTGGGGCTAGGCAGAACATCTGTCTTCCCTGGCTGGTTCACGGCCCTTCTCTGTATTCAGGCAGTGACAGGAAAGGCAAGGGTAGTGTGTGAATATTCCTTTAAAGAATGCCACCCAAAGTGGCAGACATAATTTCTTCTCACTGGAAAACATCCATTTCTTCACTTGCCATTGTGGAACCCAGACACGTGACCCACCTCCCTGTAAGGGAAGCTGGAAGTTACTCTATCCGGGTTCGGGAGCGTGGAGGCAGGGAGGACATCACCTGTGGACAACTAGCTGTGTACCTGCCTCTCAAACAGCCAAGTGGCGCGCCACACAACATGGCACACAGCATCCAATGGCAGTCCTTGTCACCTGCCGAACTGCCTTCCCTCACAACTGCCTGAAAACTCACACTCGCAAAGGGACAACGGTCACTGGGAGTCCTCCTGAGCCAGAGCCAGACACCACTTGCTTCAAGCCTGGCTCGCTTTTGCGAGACGACTCCTGTGCCTTGGCGTCTGTGGTCTGTATGGTGCTCCTAGCTTGTTTCTGCCATCACCCTCCACGTGTCCGCCTAGGCCAGATGCCAGCCGGTGTCTCTGGAGTCTCCACCTCTTTCCAGCCTGTTTCACATTGACCTGGCATGAGTCGGAAGTTTGTTTCAGGAGCCAAAACACATAACAAGGAGGCATGTAATTTCCTTGGCGATGCTGTTTCTTCAGAAACTTGGTACAGAATATCCCTTCTGTTGTCACTTCATTGTCCTGTGGATCTCTGGATCCAGCTCCTCTTTCGGGCTGTGTTCTTGTTATTTAAGTGGGCCTTTGTTAGGTTTGTTGGTTTTACCAATCTTGCTAAAGCGCCTGGCTTTTTGTTTTCTTTTCTATTTGATTGGCCTCCATTTTTATCTTCATGGTTTCCAACATACATCCTTTTGATTAGTTTCTACTGTATCATCTTTTATAGGCTTTATAATTTATTACCTCTTGACCTTTTATACTTTATATGTGATAGTGAGTCTAGTTTACTTTTATGTGAATCAGCTTTCCAAACACCGTTGATTAAAAACTTCTTTCTCCCCTGTTGCCGCTCTGTGATATTAAGGTCCTGTGTGTGTGCATGTATTCCTGGGCTCCTCGGTCCACTTTCTCTGTTGGCAGTCCCCTGTTCTGTACCACTGTGCTCAGTACCATATACTAAATTGACATAGCTTCGTAATTTTCTTAACAGGCACACGAGTCTTCCTTTATATTGCAAATATTTTTTCTCTTTATATTTATACTTATTATTATTAGACAGGGTCTCACTATGTAGACCAGGCTGGCCTTAAACTCAGAGATCCACCTGCCTCTGCCTTCTGAGTACTGGGATTAAAACCATAGCCACTATGCCTGGCCTTGGGGTACTATCTTAATCTCTCATCGATGTTTAACATTCTTTTTGGTCAGAATTTTCTAAGCAACTTTCAGGCACTTTATGGAGATGTGCTCTTACTTTCAACAATACAGGTAAATTCCCATCATAAAGTCTTGCGTCCTTTCTTGGTATTTACAGGGTTACAGCAGAGAAGTTACAGTAACTCAGCAACAGTTATTCGTGCCCTCAAATCAATACTCAGAGTGCTTTGGCTGTGATCTGTAGACGTGCATAAGCCACAGAAACTCTCAGCCTAAGGTCCACGTTCCCAGCTGACGTCAGCAAGGGAAACCTCTACCTCATTTTGGTTTTCACGCTCTAAGCACTCGTTTAAGCCGAGTGTAATGGTGCAGCTCCAACACGTGGGAGGCTGAACGGGGGGGGGGGCGTCCCAAGAGTTCAAGACCACACTGAGTTACATAGTGAATTTGGGGACAGCCTGGGCTACCTAGCCACACAAAATGAAGATCAAACAAACAGAAACCTTAAGTGTCCTTCTGTGGTACATTGGGCGCCATTTCTTTACATTTTTGTTGTCCCCTTTGTTTGATGGTTTCACTGTTTCAAATGGTCTCCAAGCACTGGTACTAAAGTGGTGTGTAGTGTTTCTAAGTCAAAGAAAACTGTGAAGTACCCTCCTGAGAATAGACAGGTTTATAAACACACCAGTCAAGTCTGAATTAAAGCGCCATTGGTTGTGAGTGCAGTGTTGACAAAATATGCTCACCCTGCATCTTTTACCCAAAACCCACATGAGGTAAGACTGAAGAGACTGTTGTGGACTGAGGCTTGTTGGAAAGGAGACCCCGTGTCTCCTGCAGGAGCGATGGTTTGTTTCCACTAATCCACATCACAGCAACTTTCTGTTGAATGGCCAGAACTGGCCACACTCTCGGTTGTTGGCAACCGGTGAGGTCATGTGCCGAGGGAGAGTAGGGCGAGTTCAGAAGCTGGAAAATTCCCCTCACACTTGATAGTCTCCTCAGAATTTGCACCTTCCAGTTGTATCCTGAGTTATGGGACTGTCCTGATTTTTGCATGCATTTTATTAGACGTTTTTAAAGTTCAAAAGTTATGTAGATGCTCACGAACACAAACAATAAAGAACTGGATAATTGAGAAATGAAAAACCCTCCTTTCCAAGCCAGACACTGTACCCATCACTCCCGACGTGGACAGTTTCCTCCGCTTCCTCTCCTTGTGGATGCATTGCTGAGGACCTATTCCCCCTCTGCCCAGCCTTCACAATGAGCACTCCCCTTTGCACCGCCCTTCTGTTCCAGAACAAGCACTGTGCACTGTAAGTACACAGCCCACTTAGTGTCAGCTGTCACACAGGAGCAAGGTCGTGAGTAATGCGCCACAGCCTTGAGCCCTGATAGCTGTGATGAGACCAAGGCTGACCTCTTCTCTGTTGTTGGTTCCCAAATTAAAACAAATGAACATACATAACTTTTAAAGTTAAAACGAACTGGAAAATCTCTCACATAGTTTGCTTCTAACAGAATTTGAGCTAAGAGGACATTGGCAATTACTCAGCACACGGTGTCTTGTCCTTGACCTAATCTGGGACCCGTGTGAGAAAACAATGTCTGCATCCCCAGGCTGGCCCACGGACTGTAAACGCTCTTCAAGATGATATAATGTCTCTTTTCCTTTGTTTTGTCCTTGTCCAAAAACCGTCCACAGTCTCAGAGCAAACCAAAAGTGCACACCACAGCCAGCTGCCTGCACCCTCACGATGCATGGCTGCACGCATTGCCTCATGCTTGTGTGAAGCATGCCCCTGACATGATGCATGCCTGCATGTATTGCTTTGCACTCGCGTGGAGCCTGTCCCTGACACAGACACACACAGGACTGCTCATTGGAGTTTTCCATCATGTCCAAGAACAGGCAGCACCAAGGCCAACTACAAGTATTACTCACCGTCTGGACACATTTCCCCAGGCCCTTTCTGGCAATAGTGGAAGGGATGATGATTTGTGGGGGAGCATTCTTTCCAGTCATTAGCTTTAGACTGAAATTTTTTACAAGCTATGTTTGTGGTGCTAACTCTAACTGTCACATGCAAATAGACTTTCTTAAGTAGGGCAGGGCTCCAACACACTGACGGGGGGGGGGGCTTAGGCTATCAACGACTACACAGCTTGGTGGAATAGAAGTTGCACAGTTTGAGTCCAGTGCATTTCTCTTGGTAAGACCCTCCCAGAGGGCCTGTAAACTTTCCTTTGTGTTAGTGAAATGAAGAGTGGTTTCTATGCAAAAGATCCTTTGCATTCAAAACACTGCTGGTTTCTGTGATTTATTTTCTTTGTTAATTTGCCATCAAATATATGACTTTTACCAAAATTCCATCATAAAGATTGATATAGTTATTATTGGTGGATTTTAAAAAGCTTTATTTTAATTATATACATATATTATATATTAGAGTGTGTGTCATATTTAACTGCCCCCCAATACATCACAAGCATGTAGTACCCATTGTGGCCAGAAGAGGGAGCCAGATCCTGTGGAACTAGCGGTACAGGTAGTTGTGAGCTAGCCTGTGGGTCATAGGAACTGTTTTTAACCTCTGGGCCATTTGTTTTGCTTTGAGGCAAGGTCTCATTGAGTTGTATAGGTTTGTCTCAAACTTGCTCAGTCTAAGTGTGCTATGTCTAGGAGATGCTGTACATAATTGTCCTGACAGTATTGTCCAGGACAACC
This sequence comes from Ondatra zibethicus, assembly GCA_004026605.1. Taxonomy (NCBI): domain Eukaryota; kingdom Metazoa; phylum Chordata; class Mammalia; order Rodentia; family Cricetidae; genus Ondatra; species Ondatra zibethicus. The sequence continues at coordinate 91,596 of PVIU01002259.1, read as the reverse complement.
AGGATGGTTACGCAGAGAAACCCTGTCTTGAACATTTGGAAAATGGGAAGGTTTTTACATCCAACATCAGTGCCTTGGAGTTTGACTAAAAAAAAAATTCCCAAGCTTTGTAGTCAGATGGTCCTTGTTTCAAATCCCAGATCTACAACATTAACAATGTGGCTTTGAATACGTAACTTAGCCTTTCTCGAAATCCAATTGGGGACCTGTCTAATTTTGAAAATAAAATAACATGAATTATGTAAAGTCCTTAACAAGAGCCTGTTTAATAAACAAGAACCACACAGTAATTATTCTCGCCATGAGCCACAATAGCACTGGGTTCAACCAGATGTACTGTGTTCTCATTTGCGATGTTCCCAGTTTGGAACGACACTTTCTTTCTATCTTTGGCTGGAGCCTAGCCTTGAATGGCTGAGCATCTCTCCAGCCCAGGACAACACTGTGTTTAGGACCCTGGGAAGCTGCTCTAGGCAGAGCTCCAGTGATACTTTGTTTCTTTGCCTCACTTCTGCAGTTCAGACAGGTGAATGATACTGACCACAGTGGAGTCATTTAATAATGCTAAGCTAAAATGTTTGCCCAGAAGAATGGCTAGGTGCAGTAAATTTATAAATATAGCAACTTATAAACTACCATAAAAATGAAAATGAGCTGGGTGGTGGAGGCACACGCTTTTAATCCCAGCACTTGGGAAACAAAGGCAGGTGGATATCTGTGAGTGTGAGGCCAGTATGGTCTACAGAGCGAGTTCTAGGATAGCCAGTACTACACAGAGAAACCCTGTCTCAAAAAACCAAAAAAAAAAGAAGCAGCAGAAGAAGCAGAAGCAGAAGAAGAAGAAGAAGAAGAAGAAGAAGAAGAAGAAGAAGAAGAAGAAGAAGAAGAAAGGAAGGAAAGAAAGAAAGAAAAGCTAAATGTTAAAAAAAAATGGGCATAATCCAAAAGTTCTGTTGTGGTTTTAAAAAAAAGTTTAGAAACATTGCAGAAATTATTTATGAGCCAGGTTCAGCATAAGCTTTTTCATTTTTAACAAGAAGCCCCTGGAAAAGAAAAGCCCCTTTCCACAGTTGGAGAAGCAGTTCTCGGGCTGATTTCACAGCCTACTGAAGGAGAGACACTCCTGTGCCTGGTAACCTTTCCTAGTGACAGAAGCCAATGACAAGGTTTAAACTCCCCTCTAGCTTAGAGTTGCCAGGCAGGATGTGTGTTCTACGGTGGGGTTTAAACAGGGCTTTGAGCACAGAAGGGAGAAGAATGGACTCACGAGGGGTGCTTTGTGACGTCTCTTTCCTTCTGATTGTTTTAGAGGCACCAGAAACTGTGCAGCCAGGAGCCACCGCCCAGCCTGGGAGCCCACGCTCGTTGTCACACATTAAGCAGCAACTGCAGAATGAAGAATGCTTCCACGGCAGGCTGAGCCGGGGGGCAGCAGAGAGACTTTTGGTGAAGGATGGGGACTTTTTGGTTCGAGAGAGTATAACATCTCCTGGTCAGTATGTGCTGAGCGGACTACAGGGTGGCCAGGCAAAGCACCTCCTCTTGGTGGACCCTGAAGGCAAGGTAAGACTGTGTTCTCGTTATACGTCACACTCCGTAGCTACATATTGTATTCAGTAGAGGTCACATTCCGCATCCACACGTCGTATTCGGTAGAGGCCAGGGCTAAGTGTTAACTTGTCCTTGACCATACAGCCAGAGCTAGTGGTGTGGTTAGAACTTGAAGCCACTCTGGAGCATGACGCGGGGGACGGCCTCTTTCCGCCTTTTTGGCTCAGCTCAGTCGTGGCTCGCCTGTAGTTGTGGTGGACTTCCGCAGGTGACTAATGTCGCCAAGTCACAGCAATGCGGGATTAAATGACACAAAGGACGGAACATGATTTCTTTAGTGGCACTGAGAACTGTGGCTTTTCCAGCATTAAGAAAACTGACGAATTTATAGCTAAGGTACAAATAAAATAGGAAATGCACTATAATGGGTATCATGTAATTAAGATTATAGAAGATTTCTATATGCAGCTATGTGCCAACAAATCGGATAAACTAGAAGAAATGGACAGGTGTCTAAAACCACATCCCACCCCAGGACTGAATCACAAGGAAATGGAGAATCTAAACATAATAACATTGCTAGGAAGATGGAGTCAGTAATCAAACCTCTGCCAGAGAAAGGCTCCAGGCCAAGTGGCTTTACTGATGAATGATGTCTGGTGTCTAGAAAATGAGCTTTGGCCCTTCATAAGCTCAGGCTGAAAGGACATTCGAACTCATCTTTGGAGGTGTTATCTGGACACCAAGGTCATAGAGTGGGTCTTCGTACCTCAAATGACCCAGTCAAGAAAATCCCTCACAGATGTGTCCAGATGCCTGGGTTTTAGCTGATTCCAGATGTGGTCAAGCTGGCAACCAAGATTAACCATCAGAAATGGGAAGAAGAATAAAAATTGCATGATCATCTCCATGAATATAGAAAAGGCATTTGACTGAATTTCATACCCTTTCATGATGGACACACACACACATGGAAACAGGAAGAAATTAATAGTAATAAAATTTTAAAAATAGTAATAGATAGGATATAGTAAATGCCATATAGGAAGAGTTCACAGCAGACAACAGATTTTTATACAAACTTAGTTGAGTTTCTATGTACAAATGAAAACTATCCAGAAGGAAATGAAGAAAACAGTTACATTTATAATGGCAACAACAGCAAAAAGATACTTAGGAATAAACTCAACCAAGAAGAAGAAATACAGCCAGGAGGTGGTGGTGCACACCTTTAATTCCAGCCCTCAGGAGGCAGAGGCAGGCATATCTCTGAGAGTCTGAGGCCTGCCTCATCTGCAAAGCTAGTTCTAGGACAGACAAGGCTACATAGAGAAACCCTGTCCCAAAAAAACAAACAAAAAAAAAACAAATAAAACAACAACAAAAGTATTTCTGCAATGAGAACTGTAAAACACTGATGAAAGGAACTAGAAAAGATGCAAATAAATGGAAAGACCTCTCCTTCATGGGTTAGAAGACTAAGCATCATTAAAATGCTCATACATCCAAAGAGATCTACATATGCGATCATAATTCTTATAAAACTCCTGATGGCATTTTATAGACACAGGAAATCCTAAAATTTACAGTCAGCTGATACAAAGATGTCTGAATAACCAAAACACTTTGCTTTGAAAGAATAATAAAGATGAAGATCTCAAAACACATTACAGAATTCCATTACTCACAATAGTAGTGTTGGCATAAAGTTAGACATTTAGACCAATGGGACAGTATAATGGACCCAGGACTAAATTCATGTGTGCAGTCAAATGATCTTTAAGACGATCACTAAATCTTCTCAAAGTAAACACTAGAGAAAGGAAACTCTCCAAATGCCGCTGGGAAACTGAATACACCGTGCAGAAGGACGCAACTGGATTCTTATACTACTAACAAAAGTTAACAAGGGTCAAAGACTCAATTGCAAGACACAAAACCACAAAATTCCAGGAGAAAGTGCAGGGGAGTGTTTCCATAATGATGGAAATAATAATAATATTTAAATAATATTATTTATATTAATATTATAAAATAATAATAAAATAATAATAATCACAATCTTATTAATGATTTGTTAGATAAGGTTGCCAGAAATCAGGCGATGGTGGCCCACGCCTTTAATGCCAGCACTTGGGAGGCAGAGACAGGAGGATCCTTGTGAGTTTAAGGCCAGCTTGGTCCACAAAGTGAGTTCCAGGATAGCCAGGACTGTTACACAGAGAAACCCTGTTTCGAAAAACCAAAAACCAACGAACCAAAACAAACAAACAAAAAGATTGCCAGAATACAAGCATCAGAAAGCAAACACCGAGCAGTGGGTGTGCACTAAACTGAATGCGCGGCACTACGAAGTTAATGTCCATCCACACAATGAGGTAAACATCTGCAAACTATGAGCTTATAGAGTTAATATCCAAAGCACATAAGGAAATTCTGCAACCCACAGAACAAAACAAAACATCTCTCCAGGATGAGCCATTTCTCCAGAGAAGAGAAGGCACACGGTTGAATGACAGATGGCAAAAAGTGCCCAACATTTCTAATCAACACAAAATGCTAATCGGAGCCACAGTGAGTGATACCTTAAGGCTACTAAGCTGGTTATTATCCAACCCTAAAAACAGAAAAACAGTTTCAAAATTTCTCAGAAACTTAAAAATATAATGGCTGGGGGCTGGAGAGATGGCTCAGCGGTTAAGAGCACTGGCTGTTCTTCCAGAGGTCCTGAGTTCAATTCCCAGCAACCACATGGTGGCTCACAACCATCTGTAATGAGATCTGGCGCCCTCTTCTGGCCTGCAGATGTACATGCAGACAGAACACTGTATACACAATAAATGAATAAATAAAATCTAAAAAAATAAAAAAAAATATAATGGCTGTGCAAAGTCGCAGCCTCACGTCTGGGCAGTTGTCTAGGAGAATGGAAATCACCGTCTCCGGGAGAGCTAGCCCCACCTGTGCTCACAGCAGTGATAGTCCCAGGAGCCAAGAAGTGGAAATAATTTCAAAGTTCATGGATGAGAGGAGGAAGAAGATATGTTGTAAACATACAAAGGAATACTATTCAGCATGTGAAAGACAGCCTGTCGCATGCTGTCATGTTTTCGAGGATGTTAAGAGCATTTCGTTAAGTAAAAACCAGCCAGTCCCTGGACAAATGTCACGTGATTCCACTTAGATGAGGTTTCTTAGGAAGCCAGACTTCTAAAAACACAAAATAGAATGACGGCTGCCACTGTCAAGGGAAATGAGTTGGGGCTCTCAAAGAAGCATATCTTCAGTTGGAAATGGTTGAGTTGACAGTATTGGACTCTATACTTCGTCTCATGTAATGGATTTTTTTTTAATCATACAGTTTTTAAAAGTTTTTGTGGTCGCAAATGCAAATGTTGCAGGGCCCATCCAGTGTATCAGGAAGTAGAAGTGGCTGAATAACGGGGTGAACACAGGGTGTGGTTGACTCTGCTGAAACAAAAGACAGACGCCACTTAAAGATCCCCAACTGAACTGCGGCCATGCAGAGGCACGGCTGGCCCGGCCACCAGATGGGGTTTCATGTGTGCTCTTGTCTCTCTCAACTCAGAATACTTTATTTTTTAATAGTTATGCATGCTATATATTTATGAGACATATAAACACAGAATTATAAACACAAATAATCACAACAATAAAATGCTTTTTCAAGTTAATGGTAGTGGTTGGGCAGACTCTGAGCCATGTTTTGAACATGGAGGATACAAAGCAATCATGTAAAATCTCCTCCTTCATAAACGCTTCGGGATCTTAAAAACAGGGGCAATGTACCACTTAATTACAGCTCCCAAGACTGATACACTGCCTATCATGTCACTAGAACTTACCAGATAAGCTAAGACGCTAAATGAGCCCCATAGAAACAGTCCAGACATTCTTACAATGACAAGGTATTTTCTTATCTTCTAATTTCTATTACGAATAGAGCAGGAATGAGGAAGGTTGTCAACTCAGAATGCTTTCAAACCCCTGGTTTAGCGGCACCTGCTGCATTCGTCCAGTGGCTAGTTTGTGGTCTCTGTACTAGGAAGGATAACAACGTCTGCAGGATGGATTAGAAAACACAGTGGAGGGGGTGGGGCACATAGGGACAGCAACTGGGGCCTCGGGGTGGGAACTGTGAAATCCTGGACCACAGTGTTGGCTGGAGAAACATGGAGGAAGAAGAGACAGAAGGAGCTGGAATTAAGAATGCAGCAGGATTAGTCAGCTAAACTGGAGTGGGAAGAGTTACAAGGCCTTAAGGAATACAAAGTCCTTGTCTCCTTTTCCTTGTCTTGTGTGCTTACAAAACTAAGGATACTTTCTTTTGAGCTCTAGTATAATAATCAAAATCAGGAAATTCAATAATAGATACCATTATCTAACTTATAGTCCATATTTAAATTCTGCTGGTTATCCCAGTATGCTGAAACTAATATGTAGGCAGAACTCAGAATTCCTTGTTGTAAACAGGCAAAATTACTAAGTAGGTGTGTGCTGGCTGCAGGCCTTCTCTCTCCTTGTACTTCCTCCACATGGGAGCATGCATGTGATCAGGTGACCAAGCCCATGGAGCCCAATAGACAGTAAAGCATGTAGAGGCTAGGTGCATGACAATTCTACAAGTCCATTTTCTTTAGCATGCAGACAGTAAACACCATGAAACAGACATGGGTGAGTAAGCTACTGAAGCTTGCAGGAAGGCGACGTGAATGCCTGCTGGGAGTCTGAGGAGCCTTCTTGGAGGAGACAGGGTTTATCTTGAGGCTCTGGGGAAAGGCAGGACTTCTCCAAGGGGTCTGTTTTTGCTAGAGCTGGGGCAATGTGGAAGCACTCCATTCTGTGGAAGATAACTAATCCTGGTAACCTGCCTGTACATAAATCATCTAGCTATTTATAGACGTGGTGACGTGGCAGAATTTATCCAGTAACAGCACTACAGGCGGGCTGATTGTAGATCTGGATTGAATGACAAGTGCTTGCCATTTTCTGAACTTGTAGGAGGAACAATACCGTAAAAGGGCAATGGGGAGGGTTGTAGGGAGGGCTCAGCATTGTAGAGAGCACTGGTTATTCTTCCAGAGGTCCTGAGTTCAGTTCCCAGCAACCACATGCTGGCTCACAGCCATCTGTAAGGAGATCTGGCGCCCTCTTCTGGCCTGCAGGCATACATGCAGAGACAACTCTGTATACATAATATATAAATAAATAAATCTTTTAAAAAAAGGGTAATGGGGAATGATGAAATTGTTTATTAAGGAGGATAGTGTTAGGAATAATCTTAAGAGGAGCCTCTCCGCTGATGCAAATAATTCCAATCAGACCAAATTAGAACGAATAAAAGATGCCCACATTTACTGCTGTGCTGCCGGCTGACCAGGAGAGCAAGGCGAGGGGAAGAGAGAGACAGATGGGGGGACCATGCAAAACCCCAAACCATGAGTTCTTTTTCTCCGGTAGCCTAAACAGCCTGTGGGAGTGGTCCTGAACCTCCCTGGGGAGGGGTCAGTGCTTGGCGGGTTTTTCCAGAGGTGGAGTCTGGACCAAGGCAACTTCCAGGAGGAGGGGGCTTGAGATGGAGCTTCCTGCTCCATTGGCACTCCATTGGCACCCTAAGGATGAATGCTAGGGGCTGGGGTGATGCTTCCAATCAGATAGAATTAAAAACCACCTTTTCTTTACTCTGCAAAATATCTACTCTAGGGATATACTCTCCCCCCACACAATTGTTTACATCTTTCAGAAGAACTGCTAGTATTCAACCCAAATATATTTATGCTTCCTTTTCTAGGTGAGGACCAAGGACCATGTGTTTGATGATATTGGCCACCTTATCAAATACCATATGGATAATAGTTTGCCAATCATCTCTTCTGGAAGTGAAGTAAGCCTTAAACAACCAGTAAGAAAAGACACTAACCCAGGACTTTTGCATTCCAAGAAATGACAACCACAGGCCCCATGGCAGTGACGTCGGAAGAATATCCTTTATTTTCGGGAACAATGACAATGCAAGCCTTTTCTCCAGAGAAAATAGGACACAGACTGTGAAACGTCTTTCTGAGACCACCATGGACTATGTCCTTTATAAAACAGAGAACTAATAAAATACCCTCTGAATATGAAAAACAGAGAAGAAGAATTTTGATCCATTTGAAGAGGAGTTATCCATATGCACGGAGGTCACTTTTTAAAGGTCACATTGCATTGATTAAAAGCTAAAAGCACAACTACAATTTCATATGCTAAAGACAACTTGAACTGCTCAGGCAGTGGTATGTGCCTTCAACTTGATAATCTGGGGGGACATTTTCATATGGGGGAGATTAGTTCCAAGAGTTTTTGTGTTCAATAGCTACAGAACCAGTTGCCAAAAAAGTTAGTTTTTCCTTACTATAAAAGCAAGAGGAAGCAATTTGATGAACAGTGCTGACTTTTCTATTTTCTGTTTGGTGGCACTGTTTGCTGCCGCTTCACATGTGACACAGACACCAAGTGCAGACTGTGTCATGCTTGTGGACATATGAAAGCCACAGCCATTGATGGTGTCCTCATTCTGTCTCATTTGTTGATTAAAAGGTTGGGGCCCCAATTCACCGGCCAGTGTTGCTCAGTCTTTGCCATCTGAACTGTTCCTGTGCAGCAGGAGACAAGTTCATGAGGCCAAATCTCTTGGTTATTTCTGATTCTGAGTACATGGTTATAAAAGATGGCAAAGGAAACCAGGGTCCTTCATGCTCAGTTCGCACTGGTTCGTTCCACTCTTAAGGAGAGGACAGGGGGTCATTTAAAGGATAGCAAACTTTCCTTTTGATTGGCTGCCACTGAATCCTAGCATCATCTCTCTCTGTGTCTTGTCTCCCTCTCTACCTGCGATCAGACAAAATGCAGAGTGAGAAAACACTTGGGGCAAAGGGCTTGGGAAAGCCTGCCACACACAGCCCAATGGTTAAACCGGTGGTGAAATGAATTCCCAGAAGCTCTAGGCTCAGACTGTTCATCACTGTGGCTCTTGGCAGGGTGCTCGACCTGTCTGGAATCCAGTTTTCTTGTTTATGAGATGAGAGAGCTCAGAGGTGCACTCTGAGGTCCATTGCCATCCTAACATAGTTGTTCCCATGTTAGAAGTTAATACTGATAAGCAGCTTGCGTAGTTAAGGGTAAACATTTAGGATTTTCCCTTTATTCTGTGTCTATGCTCTACTGATAAAGGGTCTCAGCAAAACATCACTCACATAGTTTGACCCCAAGTGTTTTAGTATTAAGCAGGTAATGTTGATGATCTGGTTGTTTTACTAATAGCAGAAATGTTTCAGTCAGTTCTTACTTGCACTTGTATATAAAGACAGGAAGACATGGTCATTACTGAAGGAGGGAGGGAGGGAGAGAGAAAGGGAGAGACAGACAGAATAATTCTGAGTTTTCTGGATAGTTATCTCAATACCACTTAATTTTGGCTAAGTAGATACAACTTAACCTTTGCGATTATGATATATTTGGTAAGTTTTAAGTACAATATAGGATAGTTCTTTTGGATAGAAATAATCAGAAATCAAGTCCATTGAAGTCTGACATTTTTTGTGTAACAGCTCACCGTTTTATTTCTGCCGCCATTGACTTCTCACATAGGTTTCCTTTCCACAGCTAGAAAACAATGTCTATTTCATTGCTTTCCCCCTGTATCTTAGGTCTTCATCATCTTTCTTCATAAAAGGGATCAATGTAGTGCTAGGAATGTGTAGGCAACCTGCATCAGAGGCAGGAGAGGACCACGGTCTCCTTCCAGCTGATGAACACAGACTGGGGGGCCAGGAGTTCCAGATGCAGAGCGCACTGATGGTGTGGGCAGTCAGCACTGGACTCAAGTGGTGTCGTGGCTAGGGAAGCAAGTACTGCACTTCCAGGTACTAAAGACCCTGTTCATACTCCCAAAAGATGCAAGAAATGTCTGCATGCTGTTTTAATCCCATATTCTCAACCTCTATTTTAAAACGGTGGTTCATTTGCCTATAAATATCTGTAAATGACTTTTCTAAAAAAATAAATGATTATTGCTTTGTGACAACTGACAATATAAGTCTGGTATTTGGGACTTGGAAATGTTAGCGTATGTGTGGTGGATCAGTATCTTGGCAGGAACAGATGGTTCACTTGAACTGGGTAATGTGAGGAGAGGTTAATAAAGCATATTTAAGATTTGGTTAAAGTAGAGAGAAACCGCAATAGAATGCAGTGCTCTAGGGCCCAGTAGAAGGTAGAGGGTGAGAGCAGTTACAGAGCCCAGAGGAGAGCTGCTGGCTGCATGCAGGAGCTGTGGATGGTCCTGGGGTGGGCTGGGGGGGTCACAGCTGACCCTGGTGATGCAAAGGAGAGGACTAGCTAAGAGCATTAATAACCTGCTTTTTTCCTGCTCTCTCCCTGATCTGCTGGGTTTCTTCACCGACTGAGGTAACCTGAAGGCAGAGTGAGGGAGCTTGTTGATGTTTTCTTAAGGGTTGGCTTCCCAAGGCACAGCAGAGGGATGCCAGGGAAAGCAGGGTCCCCTCCTAGGGTTCTTAGTCTCCTTAGTAACAGAATCTAAGAATGAACTTAAACAGAAGTTTGAGGACTATTGTACATGAGGTCAAAGAAAAGCCCCAGGACAGGCAAGCTGTAAATCGCTGTAGTAGCCCAGAGGAGGAGAAGCAGCCATGGTAGTTGAGTTAAATTGGAGTACCGGCCAACTACACGGTGGATCAGCAGCCAGATGGTGGGGAGGGGAGCTTGAGAGAAAGAGTGGAAAAGCTCCAAGTCCCAGAGAAAACAGATGTGGGTTCTGGCCAGCATCCAAAAGCAATGAATGAGCAGCAACAGGGAAAGTTACACCTGCTTGCGTGAGGACACACAAAGGCAGGTGGACCCAACAGAACTTCACGGCAGCTCTCGATTGAGTACAGTAGGGGACAGAAATTCTGGAAGGAAAAGTACGTATCTCAACAAAGAGCAAACTATTCCTCTCATGTCTTGCCATCCTTGCTACAGTATTCCCCTGTGGACCGCAGCCTGGGACACTAGACATAGTTTGGTATAAGTCTCCTTATAACCTTGATTCACCTTCGATAAATGCCGTTTACCTGAATGCCTTTCACTAATCTTTTCCGGACCCAGTATCTTCCTTTATTGGCCCATTCCTTCATGTATTCACTAACAAGTTAACACAGTTGTTTTGAGTGCCTAGCATGGGCCATGAAGCATGATGATAAATGCTTAAGTAAATACCTCCAGATGTTCATATTGTGCTGAGTGAAACAGACCTATACTAACTGACTACAACAGAAAAGAGACCCACATTTTCTTGGAAGAGGTGTGCACACTGTGTACGTGTGTGTGTGTGTGTGTGTGTGTGTGTGTGTGTGTGTCCAAATCCAGTTCCGCTAAGTGAAGTGTGTCCTGAGGGCTGAGTGGGTGAAGATGGGGCAATGGGAGTGAAAAGCAGCACAGCCTAATCAGCAGTGATTTGGGAGACCATTGGAAGGTCAGTCTTGTGATTGCATTGTTTCTCTGGATCAAGCTCACATGCTGTATCTGATACCCAGATGAGGGGTCATGGCAGGCATTACAAGGATGGGACGGCAGTTGGCAGAGCAAAACTAGGCACATTTGGAAGGGCCTTGGACCAGTATTTTACTTCACATGGTGCACATGGGAAAAGTTTAAAAGGATGTGGTAATATACACTACCAAGTTCTTGGTATTCATTGGGACCCTTCGTACCAAAGTCAGAGACCGCAACTGCAAGAGAACTCAGGGGCTACATCCTGTGTCCATAATAGGTCCAGCCACCCTCCTCAATAAGCAAATCAAGAGAGACAAACGTGGAAAGCAAAAATGAGATTTATTCAATGTGGTTGGAGATTTATTCAATGTGGTTGTGACTTCCAAGTTCAAGGTTATAATGGGATTTAACGATAGGCTAACATCCAAGGGAATTCAAGTACTTAGTGAAGAGGCACCAGGGAGCAGGTACAATCTTATCAGTAAAGAAACACAATTTTTTTTTTTTTTTGGTTTTTCGAGACAGGGTTTCTCTGTGGCTTTGAAGCCTGTCCTGGAACTAGCTCCTGTAGACCAGGCTGGGCTCGAACTCACAGATTCGTCTGCCTCTGTCCCGAGTGCTGGGATTAAAGGCGTGCGCCACCACCGCCCGGCAAGAAACACAAATTTAAACAAGTCAAGTCTGAAGATAAGGCCAAATTTAACAACCATCAAAGCAGGTAGTGGGACGAAACATCTTAGAGTTGGGGGGTGGCGGAAACGAAGTATACTCGCTTACCTCTGGAAGGGTAAACGCTCCGCCGTATCTAGGCAACCGTAAGCCCGCCCTCTCAGAGAGCTTTTGTGATTGGCCTACGACTTCTCCAATGGGACTCCGGGGAGCTTCCCGCCGCTACTGGCGCCCTCTTCGAAGAGCCGCGCTCTGGCAACTGCGGGCGACCTCTCAACCGACCATGTGGGAGGCGGGTCTTCCGCCCTGTCGCTCCGCCCAGTTGGCCAGCCCATCAAATAGCGGCGGCGATTGGAGGAGGTGGCTGCTCATCGAGTGGCGGGGTTCGCGGGCTAGGTTGTACCGGGAAGGTGCTCCCAGGCTGGAAGGAGGGGTAGCGGGTTGCTGGAGGGCTCTCCGGTGACCGCGGTCTCACGGCCCGGCGGACTGTTGCGGGATCGGGAGTCGCCTTCGAATTTTCTGCACCGGGGCGACTTTGCACGCTGGCTCCCTGCCCTGCCCTCGGCCCAGCACTGCATCCGCAGACCCGTGCGCCCCCCGAGTTCCTGGGCGCCGGGCCCAGCTCTTTGGTAAGGGCGCTGAGTGAGTACACTAGGTGGAGGGAGCTTCCTGTATTTTAGGGTTGCTGTCCTCTGCCCACCTTGGTTTGTCCAAGCTGTTATCGGACTACGAATCGCCAGAGGTTGTCATCATTTCTGTCTACGGCTGTTTGCCCCTCCACCAAAAAGCTGTTGCTTCTCCGTGCCGTTGGGAATCCGAGGTCTGAAACAACCTGTTGCGTTTTGGCTGTTTCCATTCTGTGAGAGAAGCTAGCGCGTAATCTAGTGGGTGCAGTTTCCTAACGCCCAGGGCACTTACCCTTGTAGTTATGAATTTTGGTCTGACTTAAGCTGACTCTCACGTTATAGCTTCATAATACGTAACTGTTTTTATGTAAAGGCTGAAGTTTGAAGCCACAAGCAAAGGGTAGTAAGACGAGCGCTCTGGAAGTGCGCAGAATGGACTTTTGATGGAGCAGGCGGGGTCCTCATCTCGGAGACGTCAGCTTTCCCACAGGCAGTTACAGCCACTCCTTTCTCACACCCACGCTGTGTTTACCGTTTCATTAGTAAAGAAATGGAAGCAGTTTAAGATTGCATAGCTGCCGGAGTCCAAGTTTTTGAATGAGGACCTTCAGTGCTAATTGCTTACAACCATGTTGCATCCTTTAAGGCCCATCTAAAGGTCCTTTCTACTGCGGCTGGAGAGATGGCTTGTCATTGCTCTTGTCAGAGGATGTGTGTTCATTTTTTTAGCACCCACATTGCATTGGTCACAACCATCTGTGACTCCAACTCCACTAAGGCCTGTGACTCAGTGGCTATATTCATTCATAATTTAAGGTATTTTTGAAAAAATATACATTAAAGTTTGGTCACAAAAGCAAGATCCTGGAAATATTTATACCTCTGTGTGGGTGTGTGGGTGTTGGGGGTTGATGACTACCAGAAAACTACCAGAGACACCAGAAAACTACCAGGGACAATATTGATGGGAAAATGAGTGCTGGGTCAGAGGTCTGTCTGGTCTGAGGCTGGGCATGCTTTTTATATTCTTGTAACTGGGGTTAGAAAAAGTTTCCTGGCTAGAATGAAAATGTTAACCAAGTAGCTGTATTTTAAAAAGCACACAATTTGTGTAATCTATGATTTTTTTTTAAAGTGCTCAGCTCTATGGTCAAATATAGGAGTAAATCATTGTTTGTACTAATGCATGATTTTGCCATATTCACCCAGAGGCAGTTTTACTAGGGCACATGTTCATTTTGTATTGATGCTTTCCAAGATGATTATCTGGTCATATTTCACCAGCAGTTTATTAAGCCATGAAAAACATAGTCAATGTTGTGTGACTGTTTTCAATGCCATAGTTGAAGGTGGCACTTTATTACTTACATTAAACTTCCTGAATTCTAAATGGACTTAATCTCTGTTTTTGTATGTTGCTATGTGTATGAGATGTATGTGTGTTTATGTGTATATCTGTGTGTATTTATATGTGTAAATATGACTATGCTGGTGCCATGCCATGTGTGTAAAGGTCAGAGGACAACCTCTGGTGTCGGTCCTTGGTTGCCGCCTTGTTTGAGACATTCTCTGTTGCTGTTCCAGTGTGTAGGGCATGCTAGCTGGTCATGACCTTCTGGACAGTCTCTGAAGCCGGAATTACAGGTGCCTGTGCTGTGTCTGGCTGTAATGTGGGTTCTGAGGATTTGAATTTGTTTTCAAACTCAAATGCTAAGAATTTTGATGCTCTGAGCCATCTCCCAAGCCTGAGTTCAGACTTGTTAAATGAGCATTTATATTTCTTTCTAAAATGAATTCTTATGTTATTTTCCCACCTTAAGTTATCATCATTTTCTTGGAAAAATGCTTTTTGATACTTTCCTTTTTATTAGGTGTTTTGTAAGTAGTTTTACAATTTTTGTAATTTTATTTCTTGACTTTGTTTGGTTTTGAGATAGGGTTTCCTTGTTTAGCCGTGCTCCCCCCCCTTCCTCCTTCTGAAACTTGCTCAGACTGGCCTTGAACTCACAGAGTTCTGCCTACTTCTGCCTCCTAAGTGCTGGGATTAAAGGCGTGTGCCACCACCACCTGGCACTCTTGACTTTGTTAATGTATTCTGTGATACATACTATTTGGCTTACACCTGATGTTTTTTGTGTTATACAGTTTTAAAAAAATGTATTTTTATTTTATGTGCATGAGTCTTTTGCCTGCAAGGTTATCTCGGCATCACTTGCATGCTCAGGGTCTGTGAAGGACAGAAATGGGCCTCCTGTCCCCTGGAACTGAAGATACAGATATCATGCAGATACTGGGAATGGATCCTGGGTCCTCTGCTGAAGAAACAAGTGCTGTTGACCACTGAGCCGACTCTCCAGGCCCAACTTTGCCCCACATCTTTAGAGTGATAGATTGAAGGATATCTCTGTTTCCATTGTTTGAGACTCTGTCTAGGCATGATGTCTGCTTGGAACAATGACCTGAACCCAGAGATGTAAGAGTAGTGTCTTCTCCTCACCGCATCAGCTGGCTTAGATTACCATATTCTGATTTCTATTTTGTGATATCTACAAGAGAATTCCAGCAGGGCCTGGGGAGAGACAAGGCTTTCATCCCTCAGTGAGATTATGCATGTGTGCTTTATACCATGTCTGGTTAAAAGCCCAAATTTTGGGTTCACATTTTAACAGCTATAAAATAGTCTGTATTTTAAAAGTAGTGTTGTGTCATAATTGAATTGGTTTATTTTTCTTATTGTGCAAATGGGACTACATCATACAATCCAGGGTGTCTTAGCTATGATAAAGGGGGTTAACAGTTACAAAATTTGTGATGTAGTTTGCAACTGTTACCAAAAGGGAGTTATTCTTTATGGCAAAATGCACTTGAGTTGCTGGGTCAGAATGCTTCTTATGTGACTCAGTTCAATGACTTTTTTACAGTCTGGAAGTTGTTGTGAATGAGTTGTGGCTCAGACCACACACGGAAGTACACGTCCCTGGTGTGAGGAGCCTAGGTTGGGAACAGTCTTAGCCATACCACCAGTAGCACATACTTACCTTTTTTTTCTTTTGTTCAGAATTATTCAGTAATTTAGAATTTGGGGACTTTGGGTCCCTGTGTATAATTTAAATAATCAGAAGCCTGTCTAGCGTTAGCAGTTGCTTCCCTGGAGCCTCCTTCTAGCATAGCCCACAGTCTGTTCTTGTAGTATTTTGCCAGACCCTGATTGCTGAAGAGGGAATCCTGGAACCCTAAACTTTTCGGTGTGTAAACAGTTTCTGGGTAACAATCACTAGCTCAGAACTGAGGAGTTCTGTTTTGGAAAACATGAAGTTTATATTTGTGGAATTGAGAGCATAGAGCAGAGTCTCCAGGGCCTTTACTGTGTGTATTCAGTGGATAGATTTGAGGCTTCAGTTGAGCTGATTCTTAAGATTTCTACGTTGGTACTTTCTAGTTTGTTAGCGTTCCGAGTTTTTGTTTGCAGACATCTTACTGATGTAAGTACCTTCTAGCCACTTGGGAAGCCTGGTCACTGTTTTAATGATTCTTTGCGGTTTTTTCTTTGCTATGAATTGTCATATGACTGGTTTTTGGGAGTGACAGTTCTCCCTCCACCCCCAGGAGGACTATGTCGTTGGAGTTTGGCAGTGTAGCACTGCAGACACAAAATGAAGATGAAGAGTTTGACAAAGAAGACTATGAAAGGGAAAAAGAGGTGAGTTCCTTGGAAAGAAAGCACCCAGTGTTCAATAGCTGATTATGATTATGTCATCTTGTGTTGTTTTGAAGGGATTTATAATTCATTAAATTTCAACAAAGCAAAACTTATAGCCTGATTAATACTGGACTTTTAAATGACAGAGGAGTGGGGACTGGAAAGATGGATATGTCATCTGGTTATCCATCTTTCCCTCCCATGATTCCTGTCAGTCTGTAGTTGCATATTGATATTGAAATTAGCCTTGTTTTGTTAGTTTTAGTGCATGCTTTTGCATCTGTTAGGAGCAGAGATCCGCTCCCTGGAGAGTCTCTAGCCCATTAGCAGAGCTTAAGAGCTCCTAGGCCGTTTGCTGTTGCTGCTGTTCCAGAGCCCATCTGGCCACTCAGACTTCCTGGGGGATGTCTCATTGTCACCTCCTTGATTCTGGGAGGTGGGATCCTGAAAGACAGCTGGGCTGGAACCCGACACCGCAAATGGGTACAGTGATTTAGGGTTTGCTCTGCATCCCTCAGCTCTGATGTGTGCATATAAACCTGACACCCTTGTAGGAAAAGTCGTTAGTCCTGCTGCCATGCTTTCCCTCGCCTCAATATAATTCATGTGCAATTTAAGAAACTCATTAAATGGAGGAGTAGGAAATCTCTGTGTACAGTCACACATTGGCTGCAGGGCTGCTGTGGGTAGTGTCTGGTGTGTCGGGCAGCGTGGTCCTGATGAGACTCTCCTGAATCAGTTGCAGCAGCTTCTCACAGACCTCCCTCACGACATGCTGGATGATGACCTCTCCTCTCCGGAGCACCACGATTCTGACTGCAGCGTGGATGGCAGAGCAGGAGAGTAAGGACCCGGAATCACCTCCTCTTGTTTATCCCACTCCATAAACCTTCCTTTGATTCTCTGCTGATGATAATGTAAACTTCAGATTAGTTTGTGAAGCTTTTGGGTTAAGGTTGAAGGAAAAACAAATGCTAGAATTTTGGGTTTCTTTGTGTTATTTCTGGCCGAATATGGTAGAGTATAGATCTAAAGTTTGATTTTTTTTTCAAGACTGCATCATCTTTCTGAGGATCTGGAGAGGAAGTGGATTGAGCGTGATGTACTGCCCAAATCTCACATTGTGAATGTAAGTGCCGTTGTGAGCACAGTGCTGCTGCGGGTTGGGTAGGTCTTAGTGCTTTTTACTCTTGTTGACTAATAATAGGACTGTACTGGGCTTATATTTTGGAGAGCAGTGCGGCAATGGCTGGGAAGAAAATCAAAGTAAAACTGAAGACCAGCATCTTGGGTACCATTCTGGAGAAGCCGGAGATGAGGGCGGAAGTGGCTATAGCCCTCCAAGTAAACGCGAGCCAGCAGATTTATATCACCTTCCTGAAGACTTCAGGCCATACGCCGGTGGTCAGAAGCAGGAATTTCACAAGCAGGCAGCTGGTGTTGTTACGTTTTCAGATCCTCAGAGAGATAAGTTTCAGGTGTTGTGAGAATTTGACTTTGAAGATTGTTTGTATATGTGTACTTGGGTGGTGGTTGTGTGTTTAAGGAAGTGTATGGATGCATGGCAAAGTGATTTACAACAGTTTTTCTGGCTCTGCTCACTCAGGCTCCTGCTAAGTTAGTTTTCTGTTTATAATTGAATGTGATCACCATGCCAAGCCTGATGTTCAAAATAGAAGCTTTTGGGAAGTAGTCATTTAGACGGTAAAGGTGTAGCTCCTCCTTTACCGCGCCTGTCTTCTGTGAGGCTGCCACCCTCAGAAGCTGTTCTTTAAGTAGCGATTTCATGTAGATCATGGCATTTAATTTCCTTGGCTTCGTATTCAGTTTCCTACTGAATTTAAACCTAACGCTTGCAATCCAGTTCCTGCTTTGTGTGGTGTCACCGCTGTGGGTGGGGTGACTGTTAGGGGAACACACTGCACTGACTGTGGCATCAGGAGATGGTGTGTCTTAGAATTTCACAGTGACAAGAAGTGGCTCATTTTCCCAGTTGCTATTCTGTGTCATTCGATGACATGATTTTTTTGGGGTGGGTCCATTAAAAGGTAGGTATTTTCTCCTCATCTCTGGAAAATGTTATTCTTTGAAAAATAATTGACAGTTTGTTGTATGTGAGATGGTATCGCATGTTCTCATTTATTGAACATGTTTATATTTTATGTTCCCAAGATGGTGACATTACCATAACCATTTGTGGTACAAATCTCATTGCAATTCTTAAGTTTTATTTTTGAAATTGACTCCATTGTATGCTCAAGAGAACTAGGAAGCAATTTATACTATTCAATAACAGTGGGTTCTATTTTTGAGCAAAAATGTCTATGAATATTTGGTCATGGGCTGGGGATGTTGTAGGTCAGTTGGTAGAATGTTTGCCCAGCATGCATGGGGTTCTGGGTTCAATCCCCAGTATTGTATAAGCCAGGCGTGGTGGTGCACATCTGTAATTCCAGCACTTGGAAGGTGGAGGGAGGTGCCTAGTAAAGGACTTTTGGAAGAAAAACCAAATCTTAATTGTTAATTTTATTTGTCATCTTTTAATAGCAATTTGGTTCATCTCAAGGACCCAGCTGTCAAGCTTTGGAGCCGTATAAAGTGATATATAAACCGTACCACTCCTCTGGCCAGAGCGCTAGCTCACCAGCCCAGGAGATAGCAGCAAGTGACATGTTTGATGGCCTGCAGCAACAATTTTTAGGAGCCAATGAAAGTAGGTATTCTGTTTATATTTATTTGACTGTTATTGTTTTGTTTTGAGCTAGGGCCTTGCTGTGTTGCCTAAGCTGGCCTCACACCCTTGGCAATCGTCCTACTTAGAGCTGTCTTACTACACCCAGCTGTATTAACGTAATTGGGAATTTTGAACACCTAGTGAATGTTTATATATACATTATAGAATTAACATTTTAAATAACGATAATAGAAATGATGACATTTCAAAGAGCCCTTATTTCCTTATAGTAAAGGTATATACTGAGATATTTATGAGCAAACTAATAAGCACTTTAATATTTATTTCAAAATATATAGTTTATTAAACTAGGAAGTGGTGGTTCACCAATAATCTTAGCTCTTAGGAGGAATGACAGGAGGATCTGGCACCAGTTGAGACCAGCCTAAGTGCATAGAGTATTCAAAGTCAGCCTGTGTGCACAGTGAGGGCATTCAAGGTCAGCCTGTGTGCACAGTGAGGGTATTCAAGGTCAGCCTGAGTGCATAGTGAGGGCATTCAAGGTCAGCCTACATAGCCTGGTGAGACCTTGTACCCTGTCTCAAACATGCCAAGGGCAGTGGTTGCAGCTCAACGGTAGGGGACATGTGTGTTTTTTGTAAGGCCCTTGTTTTCATTCCCAGTGCCTCCCAAGAGAAAATGTTTGTAGGGAAGATAAAATAAACCTGCTATGAGTCGAAGCTACTTCTTTGGAATCCATTGTGCTGTGCTCTCTAATGTAGCATTATTTGAAATTGAAATGTCAGAGGAAGGTTTTAGCACTGAATATTTCGGTCACCCTGAACTTAGAGTTTCTCGTCTGCTTTAGAACACAAATATACTATCTCACCAGTCTTGGGTTTCTCACTTGTAGAGATGTGTTTAATGAATCAATTATGAATTTCTTAATGTTTCTTTTACTCATTTTTTTTTAATGTGATGATTGGACAAATCTGCTATTATATTCAGAATTGATGTTGATCTCAGGTTTAGTTATATATTATTTGCCCCCATCTCAGTCACTGTTCTATTGCTGTGAAGAGACACCATGACCAAGGCAGCTCTTGTAAAAGAAAGCATATTGGGACTGGCTTACAGTTTCAGAGGTTTAGTCCATTATCATCATGGCAGGGAACATGGCAACATGCATGCTGGCACTGGAGCAGTAGCTGAGAGGTACATCATGATCCATATTTAGGCAAAGAGAAAGGGGGCACAGACAGACTGACTTTGGGCTTCACATGGGCTTTTGAAACTTCCAAGCCCACCCCCAGTGACACACTTCCTCCAACAAGGCCACTCCTCCTAATCCTTTTAATTCTTTCAAATAGCGCCACTCCCTGGTGACTAAGGATTCAAATGTAGGAGTCTGTGGGGACTGTTCTTATTCAAACTACCACATTCCTTAGCCTTTTTTTCCTTATATATATATAGAATGTATATAAATATCATCATATGGAAAACACTTAAAGCCCCTAGAGGATTTTGAGATGAAATGCTTGTTTAAAAAGAAAATTAAGCTGGGCGGTGGTGGTGCATGCCTTTAATCCCAGCACTTGGGAGGCAGAGGCAGGCAGATCTCTGTGAGTTCGAGCCCAGCCTGGTCTACAAGAGCTAGTTCCAGGACAGGCTTCAAAGCCACAGAGAAACCCTGTCTCAAAAAACCAAAAAAAAAAAAAAAAAAAAAAAAAGAAAATTAAGAACTCAAACAAAAATGCTATACAATGACTAACCTTAAGGTTTTCCTAGATGGAAGCTTTTATCATTATACTCCTGGCGAATTAAATTAATTTTGAATTATTGTACATGTTGAAAAACCAGTATGATTCTAAAATGATTGGAGAAATTATCCTATATACTATAGGCTAGAGCAGAGAGAAAACTGGCCTTCTATGTTTGGATACAAAGTGTTGCTTTAGGCTTGGTACCCACCACAGAATATCTGTAAGGAGTCCCAGAGTTCATTGTCTTGAAGGCATCAGCAGCAAGTGTGGGTGTGGCTTCTCTATTTGCAGTGCCACAATGAAGTAGAACAAGCCTGTGGCTGAGGTGGTTGGGATGGAGTGGCAGTGGTCACACTGCACCTGCTCCTTCAAGGTCTCTGGTAGTGACATGCTTTATGTCTTTCATTACTGTTCTTAAAAATCTGCATTTTTTAAGTTAATTTATTTCTAAGGTGATCATACATTTCTTTAAAGTTGACATTTAGAAGTTAACTGAATTACTTAATGGTAGTGCCAAATTTCCCAGTGATAGCAGTTAAAGAAAGAGTTCAGTCGAGGCCACACAACCTCAGGAAGAAAATTTTACAGGTTCTCCTTCATACGGGAACCTAGCCAATAATATAGGCCTACATGTAAACAAATGCATATGTGGGTGCCGGAAAGCGTGGAGACACAGGTGGGCGGTGGTGGCGCACGCCTTTAATCCCGGCAGAGACAGGTGGATCTGAGTTCAAGGCCAGCCTGGTCTACAGAGAGTTCAGGGACAGCCAGTAATGTTACACAGAGAAACCCTGTCTTGGAAAAAACAAAACAAAACACCATGAAGACAAGAGAACAAGAAAGGCTATTGTTGAGGAAGAGGACGGTCTGGATATGGCAATGAACATGAGTTATGAAAGGGCATAAACTAATTGCTTTTCTAGTCTCACTCTGTCGTGGAGGTTTTGTTTTTGGTGGTGACTAGATGCATACAATATATTTGATAGTGAATTGTAAAATCCAACGAAGTTCCGCAGCTCCTTTTTGGAAGGCTACTCTGTTTAGAAGTTCATTGAAGTATAAAGACTTTGGGTCTGGTTAATTTTGGTGTGTAATCTTTATTTGCAAATTTTTTTATAATAAAGTTGAAAATTAATAAAAAAACAGTGAATTTGGAGGGATGGAGCTTTGAGACAGTTTATTTCTGCCCCCTCCATCTGTAAGGCCAGCGAGATGCTTTTAATAGTCAGATTTTTTTTCCTTTTCTTTTTTAAGACAGGGTCTCAGTATGAAGCCCTGGTTGAAACTCAATATGTAGACCAGGATGGCCTTGAACTCACAGACACCTGCCTGCCTTTGCCTGAATGGTGGGATTAAAGACATACCACCAGGCCTGGCCTTAAGGTTTTTTTTTTTTTGTGGTTGTTGTTGTTTTAATTTAGAAAAGAGTATGAATTATTTTGTTGATAAATATTAAAATTTCTTAATGTGTATTTATTGATCATAAGCTTCCAGAAGCATAAATCTAGTGGGAAATGAAGAATATCGTTATGGAAATGAAGTGTTATTCTTATACCTGTCGTTTTCCTTTTTCCGCCAATCTAAATATTCTCTATAGTGACTTTGTTTCTGATGAAGACGTCAGAGCACATTCTTCTCGTTATTACTTAATGAATATAGGTGCTATGTGCCCATATAAACATACAACGTGTTTACCCTTCTGCTAAAGAGGATGCTTTGACAATATGTCTAGCAGTGTTCTTTTCAGATAGTGTCATAGCAGTCTCTGTGTTTGTGTCTGATGAGAGTATGTTTCTTCATTGCAGCTGTGTGTTAGTTGTCCACACGGGTAGTGAGTCCGTGTTTAACCTGAACCCAGAGGCCTTCTCCTTCCTGGCGGTGACTTGTAGTAAAGCATGTAGTTTGTCCTGTAATAGTCCACTCATATAAATGAGACCAAAGCCAAACAAGATACATATCCTCACTCCCCAGTGTTCTCTGATACATTCTGTAGCATCTGTCTTCATATTCAGAAGGACGATAGTCGGAATCCACTGAATTGGTTTCATGATAGTTCACCAAGTTGTTTAAAAAGCTTGAAATGCACTACCCTAGCTAATCATAGACCTATATTTTAGTATGTATTTATCTAATAAATTGTCTCTAATTCCAAAGCAGACTCTGCAGAAAATATACATATTATTCAACTCCAGGTTCTTAACAAAGCAAAGGAGAGACAGCTGGACAGCTTAGTTGAAAAGCTGAATGACAGTGAACGCCAGATTCGGTATCTGAACCACCAGCTTCTCATAATCCAAGGTGAGGCAGCCACTGGCTCGGAGCTCCTTGGAGCTTTTTCTGATGCAAAAGAGCAGGGCCACTGGATTCTGATAAATTCATCTTACTCTGTTCTAACTCCTTGTGCTTTTCATTTCCAATGCCCTCATTTGACCCAGGCAGAGGGCGCACGCACGTGAGTTGTAGGAGATCCCAGGCCCAGGCAGCACTTCTGTGAGTAGTGTGTGCAGGCTCACTGTGTAGTCCCCTGAGTACCGGGATCAGTACTGCACACTGTGTAGTCCCCTGAGTACCGGGGTCAGTACTGCACACTGTGTAGTCCCCTGAGTACCGGGGTCAGTACTGCACACTGTGTAGTCCCCTGAGTACCGGGGTCAGTACTGCACACTGTGTAGTCCCCTGAGTACCGGGATCAGTACTGCACACTGTGTAGTCCCCTGAGTACCGGGGTCAGTACTGCACACTGTGTAGTTCCCTGAGTACTGGGGTCACGGGTGTTTACAGCTATGACCTGCTCTAGGGTACCATTTTGATTGGCATGAGCTTTTATCTGTAACCTCTTATGAACAGATGCTGGAAGTATTGGGAATCTTTTTGTCATGGAGGGATCCAATAAGGGATTAAAGGTAGTGTAGCTGGTTCTGTGAATTATTTTTGGTGTCAATTTTTTTAATAATTTTTTTTTGTTTTCTGTTTTTTTTTTAAAGCAACTCAATTTTTCTGAGTTGAATTTCATTCAGGTATAGATCTCATAGAGGTTGTGCTAATTATGGTCCCACACTAGTGACAGTATATATGTAAATATCTTTCATGCTCTAGATGAGAAGGATGGCTTGACCCTCAGCCTCCGGGAATCCCAGAAACTCTTTCAGAATGGAAAGGAAAGGGAGATCCAGCTTGAAGCACAGATAAAAGCACTAGAGACTCAGATTCAAGCATTCCAAGTCAGTGAAGAAAAGGTAAGATTTTAGCTTTATTCAACAGAACTTTAGTTTGGAGACTGGAGTGGTGGCTCAGCAGTTAAGGCACTGGCCGCTCTTCAGAGGATCAGGGTTCAGTTCCCAGCACCCACATGGCAGCTTGCAGCAACTTATCTTCGGTCCCAGGGATTCAACATCCTCTTCTGATCTCTGTGGGCACCAGGCACATGTGGCTCACAGATATACTTGTAGGCAAAACACTCACAGATTAAATAAATAAACACAATTAAAAGAAGAAAACCTATTTAGTTTTTATAAGACTCCATTCAGAAGAACTTTGCGTCCTAGATGTCCTGCAGGCATAGGTCATCTGTGGGTGCAGAAGGTGATGGTTGTTCTCCGCAGTTGACGCCAGTGTTTCCGTCCTTTCTGGTTTATGTTCTTACTGCAAAAGCTTCACCTTTCTGCAGATGCTCCTATGGCCACCCGGGTAACTTCAGGATATAGTTCCAATTTTGTCAGTCTCTTACCGCTTAAGAAGGCTTTGCATGAGCTACTTTACCTGTGTGACAAGTTGACCTTCTGTCCATGGGTCATTTCTTCTCTCCTGGGTCTTGTTTTTGTCTGCCTGTGCACATTGCCTCTTCTTGGGAATGCCTAGTCCATGGCTATTGGCATCTGACTAACAGCTTCTGCTTACAACCTTTACCCCTGCGCTTCTTTCCTCAGGGTAATTACTCTCGTATAAAGATGGAGAATACCTGGAAGGCATCATTGGACTTAGCCTCATGCCTGTAGCTCTGCTGTTTAGGCCAGTATTTGGCTTACAGCTGGTGGTCAGTGTATGCTGAGTGAGCGGTTTAAAATTAACTTGTAGAAATATTTTCTTCTTACATATTTTTCTGTTCCTTTTTGAATGCTGTCATGATGGTAGCTTTATGGTATATTTTAAAATTGGCAAACAAGGGTTGTCCCTATTCAGACAATTTTGAAAATTTCCCTCATTGATTTTGTAAATCAATGCTTAATGTTTTTTTTGTTTTGATTTTTAAAGATTTTATTTATTTATTATATATACAGTGTTCTGTCTGCATACATGCCTGCAGGCCAGAAGAAGGTACCAGATCTCATTTATAAATAGTTGCTAGTCTACCATGTGATTGTTGGGAACTGAACTCATGACCTCTAGAAGAGCAGCCAGTGCTCCCAACTTCTGAGCCATCTCTCCAGCCCCCCAATGTTTAATGTTTTATAAAACAAAACTCTAATTGGAATTCTGATTGGAAAGGCACCGGACACTACCATCTTATGCATGTGTCATGCAGGTCTTAGAAGGGCCAAGAACTTGCCCAAGGTGATTAGTCAGCTGTTGACTTGTAGTGATCTTGAGTCAAACAGTTCCTTCAGAATCTCCTTATTTCAAGGTTATTTGGTTAGAAACTTTAATTCCATCCACAACTTTAATTCTTTCTTGTTGTAAAGCCTTCATAATCACAGATTTTGGGCATTGGGAAACCATCGTGGGTTGTTATTTTACCCACAGTATCAGCTCTGCCTTCGGAACTCTTTATGCTGGGATGTGGTGGCATGTCCTTGTAGTCCTAGCTGCTCAGGGGACTGAGACACAATGATCACTTGAGCCTGGGCAGAGAGTGGAATCCTGTCTCAAAAAAGAAAACCAAAACCCTTTTTATTTAATAAGTGACCATGTGCAGTCTGTGGAGGAGCAGTACATTTTTCTGTGACCCTACAATGGGCACCCCCCTGCTTGCTTATAGAGCCATGCAAGCGATGCTAGGACTGATCCTGCAGCAGGGCCACTGTGCTCTCTGGAATCCTCATTTACCCTCTGCACATAACTGTGCAGTCTAGTTGTCAGTGAGGAATTGTTCCTAGCAACCGTGGGCTTGCGAGTAGCATCCGGGACAGTCTTACAGAGCAGAGTTAAGATGCTATCAACATGGGTACCCTGTGTGTGTTTGCTAGTTGACCAAGAAGGCCAGAACAACTGAAATCACCCTGGAAAACTTGAAACAGCAACTGGTGGAGCTCCATCATTCTGAGTCACTTCAGCGAGTCAAAGAACAGCACGAGAACATCGTCACAGGCCTCACACAGAAGTATGAAGAGCAGGTGCTGTCCTTACAGAAGAATTTGGATGCCACCCGAACAGCACTTCAGGAGCAGGTCAGGACTCCTGATGAACAACTGTCCACCAGTAAAGCTGGTTATTTTCTGTAACTGATACTTTGTGGTCCCCCAGTTAGAAAGTTTGCTGCTAGTGATAGGTATAAAATTGTAATTGAATCCTACCTCCCCAGCCCCCCACCCTTTTTTTTTGAATCATGAATATGTCTGAAACCCTCATTTTGGGTACCGTTCTTGTAGGATCGATTGGTACCTTCTCAGACCTCACAGTGTTAGTGAAACTTTACTTTTGATATTATATATACATATTCACATTGTCATAGATAAATGCCAAACTGAAAGGAATGGGTATACTGTCACTGGCCAGAACCTGAGGCTGACCTGAAAGTCTTTTGTAGATCTCGGCACATCATCTCTATATAAAGAGTGTAGAGAAATGGTTCTTTTGTAGATCTCTGGACATCACCTCTACATAAAGAGTGTAGAGAATGGAAGTTGGATATCTGGAATCCAGTATTCTGATGGCTGACAGTATTGTATAAGAGAAGTCTTTGAACCGAGTGTATTATGTCTATATATGCGTCCTGGCTGGTTTTTATGTCAACTTGACATAGCTAGACTTATCTGAGAGGAGGGAACCACAATTGAGAAAATGCTTCTATAAGGTCAGGCTGTAGGCAGGCTTGTAGGACATTTTTTAAATTATTGATTGTTGGGCGAGGGCTCAGCCCATTGTGGATGGGGCCAACCCTGGGCTGGTGGTCCTGGGTTCTATAAAGCAGGCTGAGCAAGCCATGAGGAACAAGCCATGGGAGCAAGCAGCACTCCTCCATGGCCTCTGCAGCAGCTCCTGCCTCCACGTTCTCGCTCTATTTGAGTTCCTTCCCTGACTTCCTTTGATGATGAATAGTGATGTGGAAGTGTGAGCCAATAAACCCTTTCCTTCCCAAGTTGCTTTGGTCATGGTGTTTCATCACAGCAACAGTAACCCTGACTAAGACATTAATAACATTAAGTAAATTTCATGTTTAATCTTGAGTTTCATCCCAGCATACATATATGTGTTTTCAAATTTTCCAAAATTGAAATGTTTCCCATGCGGGACATTCAGTCTGTGTAATGTATAAAATAGGGAAGAAAGTTTGATCCAAATAAATTGCTTGTGAGTCTAAACTCGAGCATATTTCACAGTCGACATTTATGTTTGTGTCCAAGAAGGAGTAAGTATTGAAAGCTCAGAGTGTGTCAAGTGAACTGAGTTTTGGGATGACTTTTTCCTAATGTAACCTAAGAACTAATTTAACCCAAGAGAAAAGGAAAAGAAACTAAGGTGAGGATATGACAAGCCTCCCACACCCTAAGTTCACTGTGATTTGTGTTGTCTCTGACTTCCATGGCCGACTCTGCCTTTTCCCTTGTTTGGTAGACCTAGTGTGGCAGAGTAATTGTTTGTGTAAAATCTTAATCCATTATTATTTCTATTTTATATTATACATTTTATTTTCTTATGACTCAGTCTCACGTAGCCCAAGCTGTCCTCAAACTTGCTAAGTAGCTAAGGGTGACTTTGAACTTCGGGTCCTCCTGCCTTTGCTTTCTGAGTGCTGCAGTCATGAGCATGCACCACCACGCTCTGTTTGTGAGTGCTGCAGTCATGAGCATGCACCACCATGCTCTGTTTGTGAGCGCTGCAGTCATGGGCATGCACCACCACGCTCTGTTTGTGAGTGCTGCAGTCATGGGCATGCACCACCACGCTCTGTTTGTGAGATGCTGGGGTTATGGGCATGCACCACCATGCTCCTTTGTGAGATGCTGGGTTAGGTCCTGGGTTTGGTGCATGTTAGGCCAGAATTCTTTCAATGCAAACCCAGTCCTTTTTATTTTTGTGTGTATTTATGTGTTTTATTCAGTTATTATTTTCTTCCTTTTACATAGAAAATATTGTGAATTTGGCCATAATGAAGGGTTTCTAGGAATGAGAAAAGATAAAGGCTATGCCCAACCATGGAAGAAGATAAGGCAGTTATAGAAACTTAACTAGAATTTAGGGTGCAGTCTTTTTGATATTTTACCTTTTTTTTTTTTTGCCAATTCTCTAAGGAATTTTTAAATAAACTTTACAAAAAAAAAATCACACACCCAAAGTCTATCCATCTCAGTGACCTTCTGTATAGTTAAAAGGCAGTTCTTATTTTACTTTAAAATGTCTATTTATTCATGTTACCTTTGATAAACACAGTGGTGGCACAGCCATTGATGGTCCTTGGCAGATTTAGGAAAATGGAGTTTGTCAGCTCCTGTGGGTGTTTGGCGAGCATTGCCTCTGATGAATTGACACTATCTCGCTGGGATGGGTGGGAGGAATCCCTAGTGTGTTTGGAAACCTTTCTTGTAGGAATGGTTGGTACAAATGTTGGCAGACCCCAAAATGGCTCTCAGGACAACCTCCCTGGTACAACCAGTTCCTTTCTAGTCTGCAGTTATTGCAGGACAGCTAATGAATCAAAGCCTGTGCCTCTGACTTCTTTATCTGTCCCCATGCCTGCCATTACCACTTCAGAAGAGGGACCTTAGCCTAGAAGATAGAACAGAATTCTTGGTTCTGTGCCGAGTGGGCTTCAGATTCCAAACCATGAGCTTTATTTACTGTGACTTATGCCACCAGCCTGGGAGTGTTTTTTGTGGTACCCCCTTTGAAACTTGTTATCAGTTGGCTCAGCAGGATTTGCTATAAGGAGTCAATTGCTTGTATCCGCTCTGTATTATTTTCTAATCCAGTTGACATTTCTAATTGGAAGAGTGCTGCAAAACCCGAGTTCACACCAAAAGTGAGAGAAAGATAAAGAATTTCCCATGATTCCACCTCCTGTGATTAATTCCTTCATTCTCAACATGCTCACAGTGTACTGATGATATGTGGAGCCCTTTATATAAACTTAAGATACTCAGGTTGTTGACACCCACAAACTAGCTTGCTGGCATGCTGAGAGTACATGGGCTCTGTAGGTCTCACTGGGAGCAAGTGGCATCTCGACCACACTGAGTGTTCCCACTGTAAACATAGAGAGCTGTTACGGTTATCTAGCTCTCTATTGATTTCTTCAGAGTTCTGTAGTTTTGCCCAATTAGCTCTTATGTGTGTCTTACATTTCTACTAAAGACCCTCAGTTTTGGAGTGGTATTGTAAATGGTATGGCTTTTTTTAAATTCCAAATTCTACTTGCTCCTTGTGGTGTACAAGAAAGTGATTCCCCCCCCCCCGCCCCATTAGCTGCAGTTTTAGTAGGTTTCCCCTTCTGATTTTCTGTGCAGCAGATTATGTCATCCATAGAGTTTTACTCTCTTCTTTGTAGTTTGTATTCCTTTTATTCTATTTTCTCACCATTGTTCATTGGTGATAACTTCCAACATGATGCTCAGAGGCCAGAAAGGCCTCCTTTCCCCGTCCTCATCTTTGTGGGAAAGCTTCAGGGTTCCCAGTATATATACTAGATTTAGATTTCTTTCTCTTTTTAAAGAAAAGTTGAGAAAGTTCTTAAGACTTTTCTTTTAAATCACGAATGGGTGTTAGTTGTGCTTTGAAAGAGAATTTAGCACAGAGACCGACTAATTGCATGTACTGGATGGAGCGGCATTCTGACACACAGCTTTTTGAATGTATCTAGTGCAATTTGAGAAATACATGGTTATAGCTTATTACTAACTTAGTGCTTTCCTTAAACATCAGATTTTCAATGTAGAAAAGGACTGTATATGCCGGGTAGTGGTGGCACACGCCTTTAATCCCAGCACTTGGGAGGCAGAGGCAGGCAGATCTCTGTGAGTTCGAGTCCAGCCTACTCTACAAGAGCTAGTTCCAGGACAGTCTCCAAAGCTACAGAGAAACTTTGTCCCGAACCTCCCCCCCCCAAAAAAAGAAAAGACTGTATGTGCAACATTGCAACAATTCAAGCCTATTGTGACCTCTAGAATATGATTGTGAGTGTCTTGCCACCCTTCCATGGCAAGTTTTGTACGGCATCCTATTAACTCATTGCGCATCAGCCAGGTTATGCTGGCTCATTAGAGCTGAGCTTCCCAAGCTGGCCTGGGAAACAGCAGCAGCATGCCAAGAATTTCGCAGCACTAAATAAACACGGACTGCTGTCCAGAAGCTTCATTTTGCTAAAAATCTGGTAGAAAGAATTTAAAGCAAACACAGCTGCATTATGACATAGAATAGAAAATTCACAGGAATTTTACAGCAAAACGAGAGCCTTCAGAGCCCCTTTCCCTTGCACAGGGACACTCCTGTATTATTTGCATTTTGTAATTGCATCCCTGTAATTGTGTTGAGAGCGTTATTGAGGTTTAGGTTGTACTTGAGTACCTGGTACCAAAGGCCCATGTGTTCTCCTTACTTCGGAGCTCTTGCTAGTGGCTTTCTTAGGGCTTCTCAGGAAGTTTAAGACCATTGCCACACTGATTTGCCTGCCTCTTCTGTGCTTTGATTGACATTCAGCCTGAGCGGCTTTTAGGTGAGAAGCAATGGTTGTTACAGTGATGGTTTCTTCTACCTGGGCTTCACACGCCCGTGCTTCCTTCCTTATTTCCAATAGGTTTTCTTTTTGGAGAAATGTTTGCACAGTATCTTTCCCTCTCCATGTGTGTATGTAGGCAAGACAGATCCTTGTCCCATAGTGTATATTTCTTATATGTCCTCATATAGTCACACTAAACAATTATGTCTTTCTTGTCATTAATTTTTCAAGTATTCATTATAATGCTTGTTATGCCTAACATATTCTCAAGATGCCTTTGGGAGACAAGGGAAATAAGATGTGTAAAAGGTAGAAAGAGGAATATAAGAGAAACAGATCAAATTTAAAAGAAACTCAGAGGAGGGAAAGATTATTTTTGGCTGCCATGAACAGAATGAGCCTTTGGCTGCTCAGAATAGAGTTTCCATGTGTTCATCTGTTTCCTTGTCTGAGGATACAGATTCCATGACTCAAAGTGTTTTCTCTACATTTGTATGTATATGTTAACACAGCATAAAATGCACAGGACTGTAATATGTTTCCTTTGGCATGAGTAAAATCTGATTTTAGAATAACAGGAGCTTGCGGGTGTCCTTTGTTAGCTGGGCCTTTCCCCAGCTCACACGCTCTCTCGTTCTCCCCATGTACAGGTTACCCCTGGACAAGAGATTATCCCACCAGATGATGGTTTTAAATTTGACACTTTGTTTAATTTCTACTAAAACTGATTGTGAAAATGACTTTCTGACTTTGGTTTAGGAAAGCGTTTGCGTTCGTTTAAAGGATCACGTGCAGCAACTGGAGAGGAATCAAGAAGCTGTCAAATTAGAAAAGACTGAGCTCATCAACAGGCTGACAAGAAGTCTAGAGGACAGTCAGAAGCAGTGTGCCCACCTGCTGCAGTCAGGTGCGTGTCTTATGGGCTGCCCCAGAGGAACTACTGCAATGTGTACAGTGAAGATGAACTTTTTCATTCGGACTGCCAGCTCACCAGTGGTGACAAGGAGATTTCTCATTAATTTAAAAGCTCGGCCTTAGCGTAGGCTTGTTCCTAACTAGTTCTTATAACTTAACCTATATTCTTTAACCTACATTCTTACGTGGCTCGGTTACCTTTAGTCTGTACTGCCCATCCTGCTTCCACATCTGGCTGGCGACTCAGCCTTTCTTCCTCTTTGAAATCTCTCTGTCCTCAGAAGTCCTCCCTACCCTTCCTGCCTAGCTAATGGCCATTCTACTCTTTATGAAATCAGTCATGGTGACACATCTTCACACAGTGTAGTTCCACAGCAGCACAGAACATAGCTGGATTCCTAAACCAGAGTTTTACTCTACTCACTGTCCTCGTGCGTGTGGGTGTGTGGGAGGTGCATGCCATGTCCGAGTGTAGGGCGGAGGACAGCCTTGGAGCTCAAGCACAGCTGTCTCGCCACCACTCCGTGCCACGAATTGCACTGCAAGAGCACTGGGCCATCCCAGCAGCCTGAGTCCCTGCACTGTAAACAGCCAGAGGAGACAGAAAAGTCCAGTGACCAGTTTCTTTTAGTTTATACTAAAGGTGTGGTTCATTTCTGTTACATAATCTGGAAAATACAAACAAGTGTACGTTCCAGATAAAAACCAGCAACACTCCTCCTCCAAGAAACCTGGGCTGTGATGCCTGGCACTTCTTCCAGTGGAGGAAAGGGCCGCACATGCCAGGAGGGCACTCTGCTCCAAAGATGAAGTTCAGTCCTCAGCCACCTTTGACTATAAGGCCTCACTGTATTTGCCTCTTCTCGACCCCCAAAAATATATGATTAAATAGTTGTCATTTTGTTTATCTCCAGTTCTTTACACCTCACAGTTGTCAGTCACCTGAGCTGAGAGTTACGTTTTTGTCACTGTTAAGATTTCTAGTGTGGCTTCTGTTGTATTTGAAACATGCTTCCTATGCTTTTCGGGTAGTGGTACTTTTAATTATTATTTTTATAAGATGATGTTAAAGGCAATAAAATGTCAGTGTTGATACACAGACTGTTGAGCAGACAAAATCATCCTAATTTCTGGTTAACAAAATAGTAATTTTTTTTTTAATCAACTAACATACAAGTCACATTTTGGCCTATGAAGTAGTTAGATGATTGGAGTGCGAGTGTAGCGTAATCACACGGTGAAGGTATGGGAGTTAAAGGCTGCCTATGGATGTGTGTACGCTTGCTGAGGGGCCAGATTTGGACCTGCCCTGTTTAGGCTCTCCAACCCTGCTTAGCTACAGATCCATTTTCCCCCTTGCCATGACTTGGTGAGTCTTTCCCTTGACTATTAAAGGCTTTGGCAGTAGGATTTTCTAAAGCAGCCTATTAGACTATGAGTGTTTCCCTCAGCTATTTCTGAGAGGGCTGTTTTCATTCAAAGAAACCTTCAACTGACCCTCTGAACTAGACTCCTAGTACATTTAAAATATTGGTTCGTTGGGAATGGAGAGAGGGCTCAGGTGGAGAGCACTTCCTGCTCTTGCAGAGGACTAGAGTTCAGGTCACAGCACCCATGGGGCTCACAACTACTTGTAACTCCAGGTCCAGGGAACCTGACACCCCCTTCTGGCCTTTGTGGATGCGTGTGTCCATAGACACACACAGACACACATCTTTAAAGTAGTAGTTTGCTAAAATTCAGAAATACAGCTGTAGTGTGCTGCTTTTACATGTGTAGTTGGGGATGTTGGAAATAAAAGCATTTAAAAAGTCACCTTGTGTCCCCACTAGATGACTCCTGGGCTGCTATGGTCTGTGGATGTGGCAGTGGCTGATCAGGCCTACAGGATCCAACGCTCCAGTTCCCAGGCCTTGAGCTCCTTGAGAACAGTTCTCAGAAACACGTGCACCAGACTTAGGTCTTTGAGGTCTCCTATGGCTTTCTATCTACATGACTAAACCATAGCAGTAAAGCAGACTCCACCTCGAGCCTCAGTGGCTCCTGGTTCTGTAGATCTGGTACTTTGTCTCCTTTCAGTTACATGTAGTTGTTGGTTGTTTTCCACTCTTACTCTTTTGGCTCCTATTCTTTATTTGGGGGTCACACTACTGAACTCCCAAATAAATGCACATGGAGGCTTATTCTTACTGATGAATGCCCAACCTCAGCTTGGATTGTTTGTAGCCGGCTTTTCTTAACTTAAATTATCCTGTCTACCTTTTGCCTTTGGGCTTTTATCTTCCTCCATTCTCTACCTTTCTTTACTTCTTCCTCCATGACTGACTGGGTAGCTGGGTGACTGGCGCCTGATGTCCTACTCTCCTCTTGCCTCCATCTTTTCTTCCCACATTTCTCCTCCTCTTTATTCTCTCTGCCTGCCAGCTCCTCCTATCCTTTCTCCTGCCTTGCTGTTGGCTCTTTATTATCCCAATCATATGTTTTAGGCAGGCATGGTACCACAGCTTCACAGTTACAAATGCAACATAAAAGAATGCAACACGTCTTTGCATCATTAAATAAATGTTCCATAACATAAATAAATGTAACACATCTTAAATTAATATTCCACATCACATATCCTATGACTCTATCTTACAGGCTCCATGCAGGAGGTGGCTCAGCTACAGCTACAGTTGCAGCAAGCACAGAAGGCCCATATCCTAAGTGAGAGCATGAATAAGGCTTTGCAAGTGAGTGCTATCTCTTAGAAGAGACTTAGGCAACGCTATAGCACCTTTTTTGTACCATAGGTTTCTCTGTGTAGTAAGGGTGGCTGGCCCTTCAGACCAGGGAAGGTTTTTAGGATCTCACCCATACCACACCGCTGTTAGTTAGACCAAGGTGTTCCAGTCCAGTTCTGATGAACTGCAGAGCCAGACCTCCGCTTCCTCCTGCCAGTCTGTCCACTGTCTCTCCTGCCTCTGCAGACGTATCCTAGGGACCAGGGCATCTACGGTCTGCAGGTGTTTCCTGGGGACCAGCGATTCTACAGGTGTGGGGAATATTTAGTTGCCATGTGGTTTTTTTTTTTCTCACATCCTCCACCATTTTAATTTCCCTGAAAGTAAGGAGGATGCTGGAGAGGACTTTAAGCATTGCCTCTGCTGAAGGAAGTCTCTGCCTGTTGATGATGCAGGCAGAGCATGGCACACTGCTGCAGGCAGAGCGTAGCATGCCCCTGACTGAGCGATCTACTTTGTCCTCTGGTATAGTGAGGCCAGAACACCAGAGGTATCCCAGCTAAGGGGCTTTGTAAATATAAGGGTTGTGGAAAGATCTGCCTCCCTTTGCTTCCTCATTCATTTGGCTTATTTGAAAATATGGCAAGAACTGGCCTTCCTGGAGTTATTTAGAATGAATGTTAAGAATATATTTGAGACTTTTCTGCATTCTGCCAATCATTACAGTTAAGTCTGAAACATGGGATGACTGACTTTGTTATCCAGGAAGATAATGGAAGTTCTTTCTGATGACTTTGCTGCAGGAGGAATTAGCAGCGCTTAAAGATGAGATTTCTCTGTATGAGTCTGCTGCCGACCTCGGAGTGCTTCCAGGCAACTCAGAAGGAGACCTGAGTGTAGAGCTCACTGAATCGTGTGTGGATTTGGGCATTACAAAAGTCAATCAGAAGCAGTCCAAAGCTAACAGGTACCTCATGGAGAGTTTATACTATAGAAGACTCTCTGTTAATAAAGCTGGTGATGGAGGCATGGGACATGGGTGGCACCATGCATAAGATAAAGATCTGAGATGGGACAGTGTGTTTTAGAAACTCTTAATGAAATATAAATGACAGAAAATCCAAATGGACAGAAATCTGAAGTATTAATATGTGTCTGTAG
This sequence comes from Ondatra zibethicus, assembly GCA_004026605.1. Lineage (NCBI taxonomy): Eukaryota > Metazoa > Chordata > Mammalia > Rodentia > Cricetidae > Ondatra > Ondatra zibethicus. The sequence continues at coordinate 56,391 of PVIU01002259.1, read as the reverse complement.
TCCTCATCATATAGACACCAGTTATAGAAGGTAAGGAAGGGATTATGTAGTTAAAATAAACAGATTATGGGGCTAGGGAGATGGCTCAGTGGGTAAGAGCACATGCTCAGCAGGCATAAGGACCTGAGTTCAAATCCCCAGCACCCAGCACTGTGGGAGGTTGAGACAGGAGGATAACTAAGAGTTGCTGGCTGCCCAGCCTAGCTTCAAATTCAGTAAGAGGCTTTGTTTCAAGGGAATAAAGGAGAGAGTGATAAAGCATAAGTGTGGGAGCACACGCCTGTGTGCATACATGAGCACATATACAGACTATATGTTTGAACTATTGAGGTGGATTGAGGCCTGTTGTTTTTAATGTTAGCTTTGTGTGTAAAAAGCAGTTGTCTTGCATTAATCAGTCATCTGTGAGAAAATAAGTGTAGCAATGACGTTACACTTTTTTTGGAACCTTACTGAGATCTTAGAATAACTTTTTTTTAGATTTATTTCTGTTGTGCATGTTTTGCCTGCATATATGTAGGCAAATGCTGGTGTCTGTAGAAGTTAGAAGGAGGTCAGATCCCTTGGAACTGGAGTTATGGATGGCTGTGAGCTACCGCGTGGAACTGGAACCGAACCCGCGCCTTCTGCAAGAGCAACAGGTGCTCTTAACCACTGAGCTGTTTCTCCAGTCCTGAGATCTCACTTTTCAAATGGGTTCTTACTGGGTGGTGGTGGCGCACACCTTTAATCCCAGCTCTTGGGAGGCAGAGGCAGGCGGATCTCCATGAGTTCAAGGCCAGCCTGGTCTACAAAGTGAGTTCCAGGATAACCACAGACGGCGGTTACACAGAGAAACCCTGTCTTGAGAAACTAAAAAACAAAGCAAAACCAAAAAAACGGGTTCTTTTATGCTACTGTTATTGTAGATATTTTATCAGTCTTGTGGGCGAGGGTGGTGGGGAAGGAGTGGAGAGAGCTGCAGGGCTGGTTATAGGGCCTTCAGCAGATACACTTGGTGAACTTTGCATCCTTGCTACATGGAAGGTACTTTGTGAGGTCCTGAAATAAGCTACAAAAAGTCCGTTAGAAACTGCCTTTTCCCTGGGTTCACAGTTTGCCAGGCCAGAGAGAGGAGACATAGCCAATAAGCAGCCAAGTGCTGTTTGGCCAGCGCTGGACTTGACTGGTTTGAGTTGGAGATGAGAGATGGAGTATTGTCAGGAGATTGGGTTAGGCTAAGCAGGTGCTTCTTTTGCTGAGGAATGGAGCTGGGACCTCACTCATTCTCAGAAAGTGCTCTATCACTGACTTGTATTTCCACCTAAGGAAGAAAGTGTTAAGGAACGGCATTTGGCCTTCACCACCACTGGCTGTGTTCACTGTCATCACTGAGTTGTTTAGTATGGATTGTGTCTCAAGTATGAAGCAACTGAGTACAAAGCTAAGTCTCCTGACAGGTTCACCCGCAGTAGCCTTGGGAAGCTTGCATTTTAACACTGCCGTTACCATTGTCGAGCAGTGAGGTGGATTTCATGGGTAATAAGGTGATACTGCATAAGAAATGCTGTTGTTCAGCTTAGTAAGGCTCCATTTACCTGAGCGCCTTGTCTTCTGGGACTCTCATCTCTACAGATGAAGCCTAGAGGAAAGCCAAGAAGAAAGTAGTGGCGCTAGACTGATGTTTTTGGTGGGAGTCATCCTTGGGCTCTTGTCTAGGGCCATGGGACCCATGCTTCTTTCCATCGTGTTAATTACCTGGTTTGCAAGTGGAGGTCACTATGGCTCGGATGAAGTGGGGGGACGGCCATCCGCTCAGCCTTAGGAAGAGGGGTGCGGAAAGCCGAGCAGTGGCACAGTGGCTCTCAGTATGAGCACTGTGACCCAATCATGTGACGTTGACAGAGGCTTCCACTATGGTTGGCAAACACAAAAGAAGCATATTATTATTTTTATACCTAGGTACTTACAAATTTGAAGCTATTTGTAGTCATCTTGAAAACATTGCTGTGAATGCCTCCTTTCTTGTCAGTGCCAAATGATTCCTCAGGAACTAGGGAAAGAGCGTAGGCTTCAGGTCCAGGATGGTCTGGACCACAGCTTTGCCTTTTATTGCTGGGTAAATGGCCTTACGCCAACTTTTTAACTTTCTCTGGGCTTGTTTTTTTTTGTTTTTGCTTTTTATCAAGCTTGCACTCTCTTGGAACTTAAAGTAAGAATTAAAACAGACAGTGTGAGTCTCCTGGAATATGTCCTAGAACTTACTAGGTACTAAAATAATAGTTATTTTTGTTATCTTAGAGATGATTGGTTAAAATATGCCATTGATCAGATTTTACATTTACCAACTTTGAATTCAACATACACTTTTTTTTGATATATTTATTATGTATACAACATTCTGCCTCCATGTATGCCTGCACGCCAGAGGAGGGCACCAGATCTCATTACAGATGGTTGTGAGCCACCATGTGGTTGCTGGGAATTGAACTCAGGACCTCTGGAAGAGCACCCAGTGCTCTTAACCACTGAGCCTTCTCTCCAGCCCCAACATATACTTTTTAAAGCATTTTGATCCTCAGTTTTGTGACAAATGTTGGCTTTACTGGAGCATAGAGAGGTGAATCACTTGGCTCAGGTTGTCATTGGTGCCACCAGGACTTGAATTCAAAAATCTTCAGGCCTAGTGTAGTTTCCTGTTTGTTCATATTTACATGATAGTCAAGCCTTTTTACTTTAAACTTTGTTCTTCTTTGTCTCTCTTTATTGAAGATTAAGATATAGTTTATTCAGAAATAGTCTTCTCCAGTTCGTATTACTTTTCAGTTTGTGTTGTGGTTGGCCTTGGATCTGAATGATGAGCACATGCGTGTTGAACCCTTTCAATAGACATACTTCATCTTTATCCATTAAAACGAATTCTGCCTTTTGTACCTTTTGGTTTTTGTTTTGTTCCTTGAGGTAGGATATTGCTGTGTATCCCAGGTTGGCCTCATATGTACATTCCTGCCCTGGACTCCCAAGTACTGGGATTCTTGGCATTGCACTACTATGCCTAGCTACTCTTGTAATTTCTGTTTACATAACTTCATAGCCATGATGTAGTAATTCTAATGTACGTTCCTATAGTTAATAGGCTCAAGGCATTTCATCATTATTATAAAGAAGTGGCTGACCCTCTCAATTGGGAAAGTAGAGAATGTAGCTGAATTGGAGTGGTAGTGTTATGCCTGCGTCATGAGCTCCCCAGACACCACCAGGAGTCCAAGTTCACATGCAGGAGCAAAGAGCCTTTATTGCGAGCTCGAGTTTGGGCTGTCCATCCGTTCCACACAGCAGCTGGATTAGGGAGAGTCTGGAGCTCAGTTTGAGGCAGGGTTTTTAAGGAGTAAAGGATGGGGCGGGTGGATTCCAGATTCAGATGGGGTTGAACTCCTGATGGGCAGGAGTCGGGCAGCAGGAGTCTTGTCAAACAGGGATTGGTAGTGGTGTTGCTGTAAGGAAATTAGCAGCCTATATACAAGTTAAGTAGGCTATTCTTAATGTTCTGGAGCATCTAGTACTTGTTTGTCTCAGTTCTTATTGGTCCTCCACAGGGTACAGTTTGTGCTTTTCCTGGTTATTGTAAGGGTGAGGCCTAGTCCCAGTATTGTTAGTCCACAGCCTGTCATGGCTGTACTAATGTTAAGCTAGGCCTCTTCAGGTAGCTGGTGAGAGCCCTGGAAAAGTCATCAATAATTGCATCATCCAGAGGACATCATCTCACACTGGTGGTTAATAGTTGATCAGCCGTCTTTGAGAAGCAGTCTCATGTCAAATTTCAAGGACATAGGAAAGAAGAAATTGGTGCTTTTCTTCCAGTGAACTGATTGTTGAATTAAATAAGACTGCTCTTCCCAGTGTGAGTTACCCTTTTTCTTGAGCTGCTTCCAAGTCACTGACCCAGGTATCAGTGGCTCCCAGCTTTTACTACTACCCCCTCACCTTCTGCTACTGCCTAGTAAAGTTGAAGAGTTTAGCTCAATGTTCTATTTTACATTAATCAAGACAAGCGTCTCGCAGACGCTTCCTCTCTCCATTATTATAGTTGGCTGTAAAGCTCAAATAATAAACATTTGACAAGTGGAATGCCGTTTTCCTTTGGTCTTCTCAGCAGGCTTCATAAAGGACTACAATCTATTTGGGTTTCAGGGAACCCCCGGTTCCATAGGGTGCTATGAGCCTTAGGCAGAATGGTCACTACTCTGACTTTTTTCCTTTTGAGGAAGGGGAGAAAATTATTATTATTTTATTTTTTTCAAGACAAGGTTTCTCTGTGTAGCCCTGGATGTCCTGGAACTCGCTTTGTAGACCAGACTGGCCTCAAATTCAGAGATGCACCTGCCTATGTTTCCCCAGTGCTGGGATTAAAGGCTGCGCCACCCCCGCCCGCCAAGAAAATGACTTTACAGGCACTTCTCTGCCCTCTGATCTGACTTCCTCTAGGAGTACGGAGGGCTATGTCAGTGGCCTGCTGTCAGGCAGAAGAGGAATTGTGGAGGGCTCACAGTTCACTCCATCGTAAGCAGAGTGCTTTGTATGTATTTGTTTCTTACAGAGCTTTACCTGTTGTAGTTATGATTTCCATTTCTACAGAAGTGGAAATTATTTAAATAGGTGAGGTTTTAGATATGAAAACATGTACATAGAATATATGTATATTGTTATATATAAGTACATATATAAGATATTCTTCCTAAGGAGTTCCATTTATATTGTTAAAAATAAATCTACCTAGTGATTTGTGCATTCTCGCTTTACACATTTATAATAGTCTAACATTTAAAATATCTGAAAATTTTAAATTTCAGGAGTAAAAACTTTAATTCAGATACCATTATTTCTTTTTTAGATAGTTTTTTTTCTTTTTAGAAGATTTTAGAAACAGAGTTTATATTTTACACAGTTCTGTATACTCAGCTCCCATGCTCCCTATTAACAATTTGTTTTGTTAAAATTAATGAACCAGCATATTTACATTGTCACTAATGTCTGAGATTTACTTGGCGTCCTTAGTATTTACCCAATTTTAGAGTACAAAGTAGCCACTATGAAACTGTTTAGAAACTTATCTTCATCTCTAAAAAATGATACTTCAATTAATTGAGAATTTCAAACTTGCATATAATGTATTTTGATCATATCTGTCTTCCCTACTCCTCCCCTTTGTGCTTCCTAGATCCATTCCAACTTGATGCCCTGTTTCTTGTTTTTATTTATTTGTTTTATTAAGCAAGCCACGGAGTCCAGTCTGTGCTGGCCATTTGCTCATGGGTGTGGGGCCGTCCGCTGAGGCACTCGTGTTCCTGGGCCCGTGCATGCCCTGAAAGGAAACCAACTCTCCCTCCCCAAAAGTTATCAGCCATGAGTAGCTCCTCAGCTGAGAGTGGAGACCCGTCTTCTTCTTGCTGCAGGGTGACTGGCGTGATCTCGTGTAGGTCGTGTCCAGGCAGAGTCCTCGAGGGCAGTGGTCCTCTCATGACACACACACACACACACACACACACACACACACAATGATTTAAAAAGATTGGACTCTCATTCTTGGCTTTATGCTTACTGAAAATAGAATTGAGTTTAAAGGCTGGAATACAGCTCAGCAGCAGGCCTTATTACAGTAGAGAGAGAGAAAGGAGTTTAGATTAGATTAGCATGGCTTTTGTTTCAGTTTTCTGGTTGCTTGGATTCTGCCCAGCCTTACAGACAGTAGTTGGTTAGGATAGCTGAGGTGTAATATTTTTTCCTCCTCAATATCCATATTGCCTCATTGAATATTAGCATCCCTCATACCCAAAATCCCAAGTGTGAGCTGTGTCTGAGTTAAACTGCTTGTGTCTAGGCAGAAAGACTAAGTAGGGAGAGTGTTTTCTGAGAAATGAACCTATTTTTGTGCAAAGAAGATGTCCTTATGTATGACAAAATTCCAATTTATTTATTTTTGATTTATGTGTATTAGTATTTTGCCTGTGTGTTTGTATGTGCACCACGTAACCTTGAAGGCTGGAAGAGGGCATCAGACCCCCTGAAGCTGGAGTTAGTTGTGAGCCACCAAGTGCTGAGGATCAATTCAGGTCTTCCAAAGCGCATCAGATACTCATAACCACCATGCCATCTCTCCAGCCCCCAAATCCTTTAGCAGAGTTGGGATGTAGCTCAGTGTTAGAATACTTGCCTAGCATGTATGAGGCACCAGAAAACAAAGAAACAAAATGGTAAAAATACAATTGGTTCAAATGCTGTGACAGTCAAGGCATATAAAACATGATTACCATGTGGTTAGGGCTTTACAGAATGTGTTTGATTTGTTACTTGGTTTAATCTTAAAACTGACCATTTTCCCATCAGCACTGCACAGCAAGATGCCCCAAACGAAGAGCTTTCGAAGGATGAGGTTATCCTGAAGTTGAAAACCCAAGTTCAGCGCTTGCTGACTAGCAATTCTGTGAAGCGTCATCTGGTGTCTCAACTACAGAGCGATCTCAAAGAGTGCCGTGGGACAGTTGATGCTCTCCAGCAATTGAGGGATGGCAACACAGGCATGGAGGTGAGGTCCATGGAGCCTGTACAGTTCAGAAGTCTCTTTCAAACATGCAGTAAAGAAAGCCTTTATGCTTTGTAGATGTAAGTTACGTTAAGTTTCTGGGGGTTCCTTTGACTCTTGAAGTAAAGCTTATGGGAAAAAGCCACTTGAAAGGGTATGTTTGGCTTGTTCTTGGCACCTAGTAAATAAGATGCCAATTAGGTTAAATTCTTTGTTCACGAATGAAAGGGGTACTGTAGGTGGAGGCTGCTAGTTTGTTCCTGGCTGCCCAGACCTGAATAATCACACAGAAACTGTATTAATTGCAACATTACTTGGCCAATGACTCTAGCGTATTCTTAGCTAGCTCTTACATCTTGAATTAACCCACTTATATTATTTTGTATTTTACCATGAGGCTCGTGGCCTACGGGTAAGGTTCTGACTGGCAGCTTGCGTCTTTCTCCTTTCATGGCTACATAGCATCTCCCTGACTCTGCCTACTGTTCTCCTCTATCTCTGCTTGGAATTTCTTCCTTGCTTTATTCTGCCCTGTAATAGGCCCAAGCAACTTCTTTATTCATTAACCAGTAAAAGCAACACATATACAGGAGGACCTCCCACATCAGAGTACTCCATAAAAGGGTGTGTGCATGTTGTTGGTTGGCTTGAACCACCAGTGCTTTACAACCCTGTTAGCAATCTTGTCCAGTGAGATCCCCCAGTGGTTCTCAATCTTCCTAACACTGCCACCCTCTAATACCCTCATGTGCTGACGCCCAGCCATACAATTATTTTCATTACTACTTCATAACTAATTTTGCTACTGTTATTAATCATAATGTAAATATCCATGTTTTCTGATGGCCTTAGCCAACTCCTGTGAAAGGGTCAACCCTTCAAAGGGGTCGCGATCCTTAAGTTGAGATACTTTGCCTTAGAAGCTCTGCTCCTGAGCCCTCCCTGGCTCTCTTCTTACAAGAAAAAACCCATCTCTGTGAGGAAATGGGGTGTATAGCACTGCTCAATACTTACTTCTGAGTTGCATCTTTTAAATTTTGAGACAGGGTTTCACTCTGTAGCCCTGGCTAGCCTTCAACTTGTAATTTCCTGTCTCTGCTCCCAAATACTGAGATTGTAGGAGTGTGCTACCACACCCCGCTTCAGCCAGTATCTGTGGAGATGAGAAAATGAAGGTAGGGGATCTGTGGCCCAACTGAGGTTTCACAGTCAGTCTTAGGACATTGGAGTTACAGGATATGACTGATGGGGGTCAGTGTTATTGCTAGAAGCTCCTGTCACCAGGTTTCCTCATTTCACAAATGTACTATCTTTACTGCCAAGAAAACTAATGCAGAAATGAATTGATAATTAAGAAAAGAAAGTGGGCTGGGCGGTAGTGGCGCATGCCTTTAATCCCAGCACTTGGGAGGCAGAAGCAGGTGGATCTCTGTGAGTTTGAGGCCAGCCTGGTCTACAGAGTGAATTCCAGGGCAGGATCCAAAGTTATACAGTGAAACCCTGTCTCTAAAAAACAAAACAAAAAAATAATATTAAAAAAGAAGAAGATGAAAGGGAAAAAAAGTGGAACATTGAAAAGAATGTAGGGAGTATATTCCTTTTCTCCTGAAGGGAAATAATTTTTAATCTGACTATTGCTTTTTTAGTCCCCTGGTTCTTATGCCAGGAGTCCTGTACATTAAAAAATCCTGCCAAAGTGTGTGAGATGTTCAATTATTGGGACTTAAAATAAAAAAAAAATGGCTACCCCATGGCATTTGTGCCACTGTTGCACACCTGGGTATCTTTTGCCAATCAATACTGTCGTTCACAGTGTCAATAACTGAGAGAGACTACTCACTGATTTTTTTTTTTTTTCCTCACCAGCATCCTGCATAGTACCTTGTGGTACTATAAAAGTCTAAAGGTTGGTTTGTTTTGTTAAACATTCAAGTTTGGACTGTATTATATGATGAGTGAGAGTTCATGATCCCCTTTGAATGTTGCATGGACTCTTCTTTCCCGAATCTTTATAACAGAACTTCCCTTAGTCTGTAAAGTTAGAAAGCATGATTGGGAGAGAGAGAAAATAGTATAGTTAATCTTTTTTTTTTTCTAATTTAACTTTTTATTGACTCTTTGTGAACCCACTTTTTATTCTTTGTGATCCCACATCGTGCATCTCTCAATCCCACTCATCTCCCCATCCCCCTCATCCATCCTATGCTTCTGTAACCTTCCCCCCAAGAAAAAACAAAATAAATTTGTTTTGTTTTGTTTTGAGACAGGGTTTCTCTATGTAATAGTTCTGGCTGTCCTGGAACTCACTCTGTAGACCAGGCTGGCCTCAAACTCACTGAGATCTGCCTGCCTCTGCCTTCTGAGTGCTGGGATTAAAGGTGTGAGCTACCACTGCCTAGCAACAAAACAAAATTTAAAAGGAAAGAAAAAGAAAAGAAAAAGAAAAAAAATCTCGTCATGGAAACCGTAGTGTGACCCAGTGAGTCAGTCACCCAGTAAGTACACCCTTTAGTCCATATATTTCCACTTCCAAGTGTTCATGGAAAAGAGTCATTGGTCTGGTTTGAGGCCTCTGACTTCTGCTACACCGTCGATACTGGGCCCTCCCTGGGACTCCTCTTGTATATCCTGTTGTCCTACATCTTGCTGGTTATTCATTTTTGTTTCTGAAAAGCTATTATATGTAAGATTTTGTGGGATTTACAGATAATAGAAGTATAAGGTGCACATTAATATTTAAAAGGCAGTTTGGCGATGTGGAGCCACAGATAATTGTGGCACTTTGGGACATCTGCAATTAAAGAAATTGTTTCTATTAAAAATTTAGCTGGATGTGGTGGTGAATACCTTTAATCCCAGCACTTGGGAGGCAGATGAACTCTATGAGTTCCAGGACAGCCAGAATTGCACAGTGAGACCTTGTCTGAAATAAAACAATCAAAGCATACTGTTATTTCTAAGCTAATACATGATAGAGCTTAGGAGACTGTTCAGATACAGCATTAGCAGTGTTTGAGAGTAGATCAGATGTGCTGTTCATTTCACTTAATCACTGGGTGATTAAGACTGAAGCTGTAAGGTTAGAGAGATGGCTGTGGCCAAGGGTGTGTGATTGCTTTTGTAGAGGATCTGAATTTGGTTCCGAACATTCTTGTTGGGCAGCTTCATGGGATCTGATGGCCTCTTGTAGGCTCCTTGGGCATTGCATTCATGAGCACATACTGATACATATACACATAACCAAAAATTAGTATTTATATGTTTTATATATAAAACTTTATATATTACATATGTGTATATATACATATATGTATTAAAGATAGAATTGTAACATTCTTAGAAAAACCATATTGACCTACCAACAGTCAGAGTCCATATTCTGAATCTTTGTAAACATAAGACACTGAACACAAAGCTTTTTGTGTCTGAGCCCCAATACATTTCTTTTGCGTGTGTTGATGTGGGTGTGCACATTTGTTAGTGACTTTTGAGGGATCAGCTGTGATATAGAAGACATCTATACCATCCTTAGCGAGAAACAACTTAAAAGTGTATTTTAGCTTGTGGTAAAGGGATACGGCTCATCGTGGTGGAGAAGGCACAGAGCTGGGAGAGCTGAGTGGCTGGTCATGGCCATCGCAGCCAGGAAGCGGAGAGTTGGGTGCTTGCACCTACGTTAGGGATGGATCTCCTCTCCTCTTCAGTTAAGCTCCTTGGAAATGCCCTCACAGGTGTCTAGAGGTGTGTCTCCTAGGTGATTCTCAGTACTTTGACGTTAATGATCCAGATTAACAATCATCATTCCACCCTTTCTCAACTTGACACCCAAGCATATCAGTTTTAATCATAACATCCCACCTCTGATGCTCAGTTAACTCTTTGACTCAGACACAGTGAGGAACAGGAGGTTCCTCTGTAATAATCTCTAACAGTTACACTTGCTTTCCCCCATCTGCCATGTCTGCAACTTTCAATTTGCTCACACTCCCTTGTTATAGGAGGCCACTAGTTAGTTAGTTCCCAGCTGCTCAACCCCAAAATAATCACACAGAAACCATATTATTTGCAATACTATTTGGCCAATCGCTTAAGTGTATTTCTGGCTAACTCTTATATCCTAAACTAGCCCATCTCCATTAATCTGTGTATCGCCACATGGCTGTGGCTTACCAGGTAAAGTTTCAGCATCCGTCTTCAATGGGGATACATGGCTTCTCCTGATTCTGCCTTTCTCCCAACATTCAGTTCAGTCTTCCCCGCCTAGCTCTACTCTACCCTATCACAGGCCAAAGACAGTTTCTTTATTAACCAGTGGTATTCACAGCATACACAGGGGAACCCCACATCACTCCTTTTCCTATGAAATTACATTTTTAGTATCTTTCTGCTTCACCTGCTCTCTCTCACTGGACACTTGAATGAGAGCAGAGCAGAGCAGTGAGTAGTGCCCACACCTCAGCCCAGATACTAGGAAGTCTTAAAATTTCTTCCCTAGAACAAATTAGCCCATTGCATTAAAATTTAGCCTTGCTCAGATTCTCAGGATGCTGCAGAATGCAGCTGGGTTCTTTTCTAGAATGTTACATGAATGAGCTGTTGTCCAGTTGCCAACTGAAACCCAGAGAGCCAGACTTCACCGTCTAAATTTCTGTTGGCCTCCTAGTCTTCTTATGCTTCTACCAGAATTGTCTAATGGGCTCTGCCACAGCAGTTCATCCTTTCTCTAGCTCACAGGTCCAAAATCTCTGAAATCCCTTTAGCAAACCAGTTTAAAAAACCTACTAGTCACATGGTCATATAGTCAGGGCAGCAGTGCCCCTGTTTGGAGCAATCTGTGTTCCATTTCTAATGACTGTCCAGATAACATCATGGGATAGATTTCAGATACTTTGATAAACTGAGTAGATGTACTGATTTCCCTTTAGAGAATAAGGAACTTACAGGTATGGAAACGTTCAGATGGAAGGGGACACGCAGTTACGTAAACAAAGAGTTTCCACTGTGGTGGCAACACAGAATACAGGTGAAAGAACTGTAACTTTCCCTTTTCCCCAGTGCAGTAGCCGAAGATAACTGCCAGTGTTAGAGGTCAAGAGAATCTGAGCTCATTCCTGTACCGTCTAGCAGCGTGTCCATTCTTACGGCTTGTCTAGAAAAGAATATACCAAAGTATATCATGTATCTTAAAAATAGTACCTACTGAATAAAGTATATATATGAGGTAATGCTAGTAAAAAGTACGTAATAGAATATGTTAATCCTACTGAGTAAAAGTGTAGCAGAAATGGACTATTGCCTAATTTCAGAATAATCTTCTCCTGAGATACACGTTCGGAACTACAGTGTGTGAAGCCAGCAAGCAGTGGGACGATGCCTGGGAGGCTCTGCTTGCAGCTGCTCATCCCTTGTCTCTTACAAGGAACTTTTTATTTCTTAGCATTCGTGCTAGAAGCCTAGCCTCAATTTAGTGAATAACACTAGAAAATACCAAAATGAGGGAAACTGTCTCCAAAGTAACTGATTAGCACTCTCAGGAGATGGCATAGGTTTGAAAGATAGACTGAAGAGCTATTATAGCTGGGAGGAGACAGGAAGATTAAATGCAGTGTGGCATCGATTTAATCTTGGTGCAGAAAAGGGTATTAGAGGAAAGTGGGGGCGTTGATATGAAGTCTGTAGAATGGTTGATTACATATCCATGTTAGCTTTCTGCTCTGATGATTATATTGATTGTATTTGGGAAAGAAGATGAAGAAAAAGACCTGGAAGTTATTTGTTCTATTTAAACATTTTTTCCCTAAGTGAAATTATTTCAAAATGTATAACTTTATTTTTAAACTTAAAACCTTTTTAAACTCTCAGACTAAAACAGATACCTCTGGAAGAACAGTCGATCAGTTATGGCTTGATTCTTCTGAGGCAATTAGAGAAGATATTGTGCGACTGAAAAGTGAAGTTCAAGTCTTACAGCAGCAGAACCAGGTGAATTAGCATCCTGACTGTCAATGAAACTGTCCATGGCCTTACTGAATACACAGGTAGTGCAGACGCGTGTAGCAGACATGGGCCATGTGGGTCAGTGGACATGTTTTGGGAGGTTCTTGTGGTCCTGGCTGTCTCCCTTATTGGTGCTTTGGGTAGTACCTTTATTGGAGGGTGGAGTGGTTCCTATTTCATGTGGTAATGCACCCAGCGATCAACAGATATGCTCCTGTCTTCTTAGCCAGCTCTTGACCAAGATGTAAAACTTTTTTTATTTTGATGAGGATTAATGAATTCTAAGGCTTACTTTAAGGTATCAATTAACTTAATACTTCTCTGGTTAAATATTTCCAGTTGATGCATTTTAAAACAAATACAATATATTAATGTTTACTCCTGTTAGAATGCTACTTACCACAGAAATATGTCTATCTTACTTAGATGTGAAGATAATTTTGTAGACTTGTGAGAGAGAGATTATCAGATAATGGTATACGGCTGTGGGTATTAGATGCTAGGCTAATCATTACAGGTGTGTTTCTTTTCTGTAATCCTTTGTTCTGTGTCTAGCAACTTAAAGAAGCTGAAGAAAAACTGAGAAGTACAAATCAAGACTTGTGTAACCAGATGAGACAGATGGTCCAGGACTTTGACCATGATAAGCAGGAAGCTGTGGATAGGTGAGACACGTTGGTGCCTCCTCCTGGATAGCCCAGTCTTCTACCCTGTCAGCCCCCTCCCGAAATGGAGTGAACTGTCCCTGTGGAAATCTTAGATTGACAGAGGTCAGCCCCTACTTCCCAGATTATAATGTGGAATACCAAGACAGAGTTGGTAGGCTAACCCTAGCTCATCACAGCTGCACTTCACTGAAATATTAGAGTGGCTTCTAGAGACCTCTGGGAAACTTGGGAGGGCTTTGTCTTCCAAATACCGAGTTAATACATATGCAAACAGACCTTTGGAAGATGACTTGCAAGTTGGCTACTGCTGGTATTTGTGTAGTAAACATGTGTGATTTGAATTCGGGGGCTGTTTCTCAGTTATTTCAGTTGAACAGTTACTTCTTTATAAACACCAGTCTCCAACATAGATTAACTATTCTGTTTGAAGTGGTGGGATATAGTCTAACACCTAAGTCCAGTTTCCTCTAGAAACACGATGAAAGGAATGTTTGAAGATTCCTGTAAGACCAGTGGTTTTAAATGAGCTGCTCTTGGTTTTGGTTGGGGGAAAGCAGTCTGACCTAATTATAATTTGCATTAGTGAAAACAAGGGGGAAGGAAGACAGGCAGGTAGGCAGGCAGGAAGGAAGGAAGACCAGTTCATCCTGTCCCTGGTGCTGCATGGCTTTAGTTCCCCTCTCTTGCTAGGTGTGAAAGAACTTACCAGCAGCACCACGAAGCCATGAAGGCTCAGATCCGAGAGAGTCTTTTAGCAAAGCATGCTGTGGAGAAGCAGCATCTCTTTGAGGTCTATGAGGGGACGCAGTCACAGCTCAGGTAAGAGGAGGCCTCACTGCCTGTTTGCTCCATAATTTGGAGTCACGTATGTGTGCACATGCATGCACACACCTACCTACTTGCTGGTTCTGTGTCTCCAAGGTCTGACCTAGATACGATGACTAAGGAGATGGCTGCCGTGCAGGAGTGTTACCTGGAAGTGTGCAGAGAGAAGGACGAGCTAGAGTCTGCTCTCAGGAAGACCATGGAAAAGGCTCAGGAGCAGAGGGTAGGCTGCTCCCATTTCCTCTCGTGCTTCATCATTTCCACTAACACCTGCTTTGGCAGAGTGCGGGAAAGGTGTTCATAGAGGCTTTTTTATTTGATCATATCAAGCTATTGTGGCCCACAGAATTAAAAAATACTGAAATTGTTATTAAAACCTTTGTAGAAGGGTGACTAGATGAGGGAAAAGGATGTTTCTTTTTAAAAATTAATTATAATTTATCATTTATTTTACTATTTTTAATTATGTGTGTATGTCTCAGTGTGTGTTGTGCACATGAGTGCAGTTGTCACAGGCTGGAAGAGGGTGTTGATTGTCTGGGCGGAAGTTACAGACTGTTATAAACTGTCCGGCATGGGTGCTGGGAACCAAACCTGGTCCTTTGCAAGAGCAGTCTGTACTTGTAACCACTGAGCCATCTCTCCAGCCTCACCTTTATAGACTTATTCTGGGAGACAGCACTCTGGATCAACTCACCCCCATTTTCATGTGTTTATTACCTGTGCCTGCCCAGGAGATCCTGCATAGTTTATGAGCGCCGCACAGTGTGCCGTCAGCAGCTGTGAACATTGCACAGTGTGCTGTCAGCAGCTGTGAGCCTGCACAGAGTGCTATTAGCTGCTTTCCCAGTATACCTGTTACGTTCAGAGTAGATATTTGCCATTTTATTGTCCCGGGAAGGACAGGAGTTTGAGTGTCATCTCATGACAAGGAAAGTGAGGCTCTGGATAAGGCTGTGTATGACCACTGGCCTCTCGGGAGCTGGAGAAAGAGCAGTGGATTCTTTATCTGACCACTCTTGCTGCTGCTCTTGCTGCGTGTCCAGCAGTACACTCGTGTTAAGCATTGGTCAGCTCTGTCCTCTGGAGATGGAGATCTGACTCTGGTTTGCTTGGACCAGCCTGCGGGCCACAGTTTGAAAGCTACCTGCTTCAAGGCTATAAACTAGGTACAGATACTACATATTCTACCCAGATGTTTTTGAATATGATGTCTTGAATCAAGGTATTGCCATCACGTATGTGGGAAAGGCGGTCATGAGCAGATAGGGTGTTCAGTTCATGTAGTATTGGCTATATTTCAGTAGAGCCGCATGATGGAAAACATGCCATGCGTGTTATGTCACTCAGTGGAAAACATGCCAATTTTTAAAGGGAGTCAGTGTTGGCTACAGAGGAGTTACAAAGGATTTAAAGTTATTTAGAAATTGAGAACTTAGCTTTTAGTGATCTTACAAAAATTAAAATAGGGAGAGAATCATTGATATGAGTGTTAAGTAGGGAGCTTGGTCTGGAGACAGAATTTATAGAACATGCAGGACCAAGATTCATGCCACAGGCACTGTTGTGTTTTCCATAAAGACAGAGTGTCAAACTGTTGCCCAAGTTGGCTTTGAACCTGCTGAACAAGCCAAGAATGACCTTGACCTCCTGATCCTGCCTCTGCCATGCCCACGTTGAAGCATTTTTAATGTGGCAACTGTCTGTGCTACACAGAGATGCTGAGATACTAACTTGAGTTTTATTTACAGAGACAGCTTTTAGAAGACAGAGAAGAACATGTAAGCAAACTGAAGTTAGAACTTGAAGAGAAGTACCAAGAAACTCTTAAGACAGAAAAACAGAACTGGCTGAAAGAGCAAGAAGCTGGTGTTAAAGAGCAGGTTGAGAAAGAGGTGATGTCACTGGGACAACTGAAGAAAGGGGCTAGGTCAAAGTTTCTTCTGGTCACCCTGCTTATTATTTTATTTTATTTTTCCCAGCCCTGACTGGCCTGGAACTTGCCATGTAAAACAGCCTGGCCTTACACTCACAGCTATCTCTCTACCTGTCTTTGCCTCTTGAGTGCTGGGATTAAAGGAATGAGACACTACACTTGGCTTCTGGTCACTATATGTATAATAACTGTAGGTCATTCTTCCTGAACACATGACTTATAATTAATTAGCAAGCAAGTAGATTTCCATCTGTTCTGTCTCAGAATCTGGCTGTTAGAACTCATCATACCACTTTGACTTTTCAAAATTATTCCATGATCTTTATCCAAATTCAGGATATATTTTTTTTGGATATTTCTTTGATTCCTAGAAATGAAACTATGGTCTAATTTCCTATTATGAGATGGCTCTAATAAGTCTCCGTCATTCTCTCTAACTGCGTAATTATAGACATAAATGATTCATGCATTGGATTAGAAGAAAAGTGATGGGCAGGCTCAGCAGCCAGAACTTAATTTATTTCATTACAAAATGTAGTGTGTTACTTAGGCCACTTTCAAGTAAGTATGAGAACGTCCTTATGGCTTCTCTGCTCACCCCTCCCCCATCCCATTAGTCCTTTATTTTCTAGACAGTTTTACTTGTCCTTTCATGTTCCTGTATATACTTGACTTTATGTATCTTTAAGAAATCTGTAGACCCTCAATGAGAGATGATGTGTTTACCTGAGGCTGACTTAATTTGCTGGTGTCATTATCTTCAGCTGGATCTGCTCTCTTACAAGTCCTGTAACTTGGTGATTCTTTATGACTGAAGGGAGTTCAATTGTGTGTAAATTGCATTCTCTGTTAGTTGCCCTGTTGCTCACATCTAGGTTGGATCTATACTTAGCTGTCAGATGCAGCAAGGCAGTAAACATTGCTATGTGAGTGTCTCTGCCATATGCTGACTTTTGGGTAAACACCCAGTAGTAGTGTGGTTGCACCTTCTCATGGCTTTATTTTCAGTTTTGGAGAAACCTGCATCCTTGCTTCCTCAGTGGCTGGACTGGGTTAGCATTCCTGCTAACAGTGTGCAGGCTCCCTCTTGTCTGCATCTTTGCAGCATGGTCTGTTTGTCTTCTTCCCTCTCTCTTCTGACTTCTTTTTGATCAGACCAGACCTCACTTTGTAGCCTGGAACTTGCTTTGTAGACCAGGCTAGCCTTGGACTCAGAGAGATCCATCAGTCTCTGCCTTCTAAGGACTGGGATTAAAGGTGTGTACCACCATGCCTGGCAGGTTTCCTAGAAATTTAAGGACCAGAGTATGATCTTAAACACTTAGAAATAAAAAATAAGGCAGAATTTTAGCTTGTTTAAGATTCTGTCATAGATCTGACATAGAGCTTGCTATTCTGTTAGTGTAGTGGCCAGGAAGTACTTTTAGAACTCCAGATAGTCAGCAGATGGGACAGGCGAAAGAGGAAAGACCATTTCGCTACTTTATAGCTTTGCGTAAGACTGATTAGACCCACCCGCGGCATTGCTGAGCGTGGGGAACTCATGGAGAGGTTCTGTCCGTGCAGCTCCTTCTAACTTAGTTTATACCGAGTAAGGTTTCAGGGTGTTCAAGTCGGTGAGACTGTCTCTCCGACCATTCAACTTAAACTTGTTGATTAGGTTTCCTCAGTGCTTGCTTTGTGGAAAGTGTTATTGATGTGAAACTCTGCAGTTAGCAGCAAACAAGTCTGGTTGCTGTGGCGCCTACAGTGGCAGAATCAGAGCTTCTTGGCCACTGACCCTGGGGGGTCCGCCCTTAATACTTATTTTTAAGTCTTCATGTGAATTCTGTTTTTAGCAAAAGCCAAAGAGGAATGTATTTTTGTGGAGTGAGCTTCTAACCCTCATATAGTAACTACAAGAGTATTTATCAAGTGTGTCCAATGGTTCCTGCAGGACACATGTGCCCAATATGCAGAACTTTAAACTTACCTAAAACATGAGATTATTTGTGTGATTATAGACCATGAACTTTATAGATGGCAACACTGTATCACAGTGTCAGAAGGCCACCACCCCTTCAAGGTTTTAAATACACCTGTAGTTGCCTTCCTTGAGTAACCTTTAATTCTAGTTTTTACTTTATTGAGTACTTTTCTTCTCACATTCCTGCTAAAAACAGAGCATACAAAAACTTGTTCAACAGCTGGAAAAGGAGTGGCGGTCCAAACTGAATCAGAGTATAAAGGCTCTGAGAAAGACAACTTCAGACCGTGGCAGTCAGACCGACCAGGCGGGCCCTCCTGATGCCCGTCCTCAGGCGGAAGCAGCAGTCCTGACAGAGGAGCAGGCTCTCAAGGCCCAGCAGGAGTTGGAGCAGGAGAAGGAGATGGCTGTCAAGGAGGCTTTGAGGAAGCTGGAAGTTGAGTTGGAGCTCAGGCACTGTGAGAGTATTACACAGCAGGTGAGAGGCGCGGGCAGGGCGGTGAAGTGTGGGGCTTGCTGGTCAGTGAAAATCCAGGAAATGCTGCCTGCCTTCGAACTGGACTGTGACTTTAGACATTTTAAACGTTAGTGTTTTAGAGTGCAACAGACATTTCAGTGTCTCTCAAGCTTGTTTCATTTCTAAAACTCCTTCTCTGTTCTTTGAGATTTCAAAGTGCTTGCTTTCTAAAATCTAAGTGTTAAGATGCCGGAGGGTGTGTGTGTGTGGTGCTTGTTTTAACATTCAAATGAAAAGTTAAGAATCTTTCACTTTGAGTTTTATAGAAAATATTCCACTAAAGTATTTTTGTTAGTAATTTTAGATTAAGATCTTAACAGCATTGGCATTTAAAGTCTATGCTGAATTGAGTTGAGTTGGCAGGTGTGTCCCATAGCGGAGCTTTGTAATTCCCATCAATGGCCAAAAAGTGGTGCCATTGCCTTTCTCTTGAAGCATTCACAGCCTTGCTTTACACATGGGTGAAAACATTTCAAAGCGAGACTGTGCAGAGGAAAGTGTAGCTCATGTTATCAGAGTAGAGATGACTTAATCTCTGTATCTAGGTGAGCTAGTGCCGTGATTCTCCTGGAGAGCTGCCCTGTTTATGTGTGAGAGGTCAGAGTGCAAAAGGCAGGAACTATCTTAAAAACCTGTTGTCTATTTTATTTTCAATAAGAAGCTGCCTGGCCTGGCGATGCAGACTGGGGACCGCATGCTCCCCGCTCTGTGAGGCCTCATTTCAGTCCCAGTACTAAAACAGTAACTGAAATAAGGTATTTAAATATCCTTAGCTTCTGATAAATACTTGGCATTGTATATATATACATTATTCTGCATGTTATTGTAGGATATCTTATAATCAGGAACATAGGCAAATAAACATATGTGACATATCAAGGACACCTTCCATCAGCTAAAGTTTCCTGAAATGGACCTGGTATTGCACTTGAAGAGGCAGGAGGATTACCACAATTTCCAGGCCAGCCTGGTCTACATAGTGAGTACCAGACCATCCTGGTCTACAAAGGGAGTCCCAGGCCCCCAATCTTCTGAAGTTTTTACTACAGTTAAAAGATTGTTGCTTAGAGAAGTGTTTAAGAGTGCTTCTTGGTATATATGAAATTTTAGATCAGATGAAGAAAGGTAAAAAAAGCTAGCATGGTATGGAGGAAATGTTTTCAGAAGGCATAAATTTCTGTGGGAACTCTTACCTTCTTGCTCTAGGTTAACCAGCTGGAGTTTCTATGCACGTGCAGTTAGTACTTTCACTGGAAGCTGTTTGTGTCAGCTCTGCATTGCCATGTGTATATCTGTGTTTGAAAAGAGAAAGAAGTGCAATAAGTTCTGTCCATGTAATTGCTGACGGGTAATAACCCCTCACCCGTAAAGCTCATCACGCCTTGAGTTTTTGTCTGAACCCGAAGGGTCATGTGTGTTCTTATGTCCAAATTCATTCTTGACAGTAGCAATCTGTGCTTGCATGAGGTGTGCCTATGTATGTGCTCATAGGGTGTGTTGGTCGAGCATGAGCAAGGAGGTGGTGAGTATAATGATTGACAGGTGGCACTAGGTGACCCTTTGACGTACTTTAATTTTTCTACCAGGATAAATAGAGCTTTGTTGGAAATGATTGATAGTACTTTGTATGACGCTTCTGATGGCTGCATTGCTCATTAGATGCAGATTCCCACTTCCTGCTTTGCCCTTTGCAGGGGACAGGGTATGAATTTAGAAAGAAGGATTGCTGTTTCCTGTTTGGTATGAAGTCAGTGTGGTTGTAACGCAGGGATACACAATGTAAAACGTGTAAGGTCATAGTTGCTGTGAAACTTTACCCTTGCTATGCCTCTCTCCTGTCATCTCCTGTAGGTGGAAACAGCTGTGCAGAATGCCCGCAGTCGCTGGCTACAGGAGCTGCCCAAGCTTGCAGAGTACAAGGCACTGCTGAGAGCCCAGCAGCAGGAGTGGGCGGAGCAGCAGGAACTGGCCATGGCCCAGAGGGTGAGTGCTGTGTGACTCTGTCCATGCCCTCCCACCTCCACCCTGGAGTGTGCGCCTGCTCCTGGCGTTCAGCCTAAGCAGGTGGAATCTGCTCCTATCTCACTGGAGGGTGAAGGCTGTGAATCTCAGCACCTTGAGTCTCATCATCCGAGAGATGGCTGCACTTAGAAATTAACCCTATTTTATTATTTATTATTTATTATGGACTGTTTGGTTGAGATTGAGAACAGGTCTCTTTGCTCCCTGTTATCATTTCATGTGTGTGAAGGTTTTCTGAGCTGTCTTTAGTCTTAGTGCATGTTCACTTTGAAAATACCCAGCTCTCTAGAGAGCTCATGCTCTTACAAAGAAAAACTCAGGTGTGCACCCCCCCCATTTAATTTATGGATCTCAAAGTAATTCCAATCAAAAGGCAAGCAAGCGGAAAATAACTTTAAAGTTTGGCACAGTAATTCTAAAATTTATTTTGAAAAATAAAGGGCTAGCATTTTTCTCACTGTTGTGAAAAAGGTGTGTAGTCCACGCTACAGAATGTGTTTGAAGGCAAAAACTGCCTTGAATCACAGCAACACACTTTATACAAGACAAATTAGCGGGATTGTTTAGCAGATTGTTTCAGTGCCAGAGAATGAAGAATGGATTGGTTGCACCCAGGAACACTTTGGGGAAAGTAGTTTTACCCAGCTGTGTGTCTATTACAATAAACTTTCAGTTGATAGCGTTAAACATTTGAAAGATGAAACTGTGATGGGACTTGCCTGTAACCCAGCCCTTGAGGTCTGATGCTCAATGTCATCCTTTGCTACAGAGAATTTGAGGCTAGCCTGGGATATGTGAGACTTTGTCTCAAACAAATAATGACCTTTCAATATTTTCTTACTATAATAGTAAGTGTATGAGTATTTTTTTTTTTTTTTGGTTTGGCAACCTGAGGTTTGAGAGTATTTCTTATTTATGTGTTTTTGTATGTCTGAAATAACTCAAAGTAAGTATCTCAGAGGGGGAGAGAAAGGAAACAGTATGATGAGACTCAGCGGTCAGAAAATCATACAGCTGGGTAGAACATAGACAGCTCTCCAAGAATACAGAGGCATTTACAACCCTGGCACTTGGGAGGCTGATGCAGGAGGATTCCACCTCAGTGGCAAAGTTCTTGCTGTGCAAGCATGAGGTTCTGGATTTGGACCCTCAGAACCCAAATAAAGCCATTCATGTGCACCTGGGCCTGGCTGAAGAAGGCAGGAGCAAGGGGATTGCTGACCCGCCATTCTAGTGGGACAAGCTTCAGGGTTAGTGAGAAACTCTGAAACATAAGCTGGAGTGTGAGGGGAGGGATCCCGGTGTCAGCCTGTGGCACCAGCACCGCTGAGTGCACCCGCACGCATGCACCCGCCCGTACTACAATAAGAAGAGAATAGCCTTAAGTCTAGTATAAGCATATTTTACAGAATGTATGTCACATCTAGATTTGTTTTTCCCTTATTTTTTATTTTAAATTGCTGGTTTAGTTGGGAGGTTAGCCCAGACCCTAGGATTTGTTGTCACTAAAGGCTGCCAGGACATTCAGACGTGCGCTGCTGACCCCCTCACCTGCTGCCCTGCCTTTTAGCTGTCACTTGCACTCTCTGAAGCTAAGGAGAAATGGAAAAGTGAGCTTGAAAATATGAAGCCAAGTGTAATGACTGTCAAGGAACTGGAAGAGAAAATTCACTCTCTCCAGAAGGAACTGGAGTTGAAGGATGAAGAAGTCCCTGTGGTTGTCAGGGCTGAGTTGGCAAAGGCGCGAACTGAATGGAACAGAGAAAAACAGGAAGAAATCCATAGGATTCAAGAACAAAATGAGGAAGATTATCGGCAGTTTTTAGATGAGCATCGGAATAAAATTAACGAGGTGCTTACAGCAGCTAAAGAGGACTTTGTGAAGCAGAAAACTGAACTACTTCTTCGGAAGGAGACAGAATTCCAGGCATCTCTGGACCAGAGTCGCAGGGAGTGGACACTGCAGGAGGCTGAGCGGACGCAACTGGAAATCCATCAGTATGAGGAAGACATCCTCACTGTGCTTGAGTTTCTCCTAAGGGACACCCAGAAGGAGGACGCTGGTGACTCACAGGACAGGCAGCTTTTGGAAGTCATGTCAGTTTGTTCTTCAAAATGGATATCTGTGCAGTATTTTGAGAAAGTAAAAGCCTGCATACAGAAAGCACTTCATGATACACTGCTCTTGCGTACAGACAGTGCCGCCTCTGAGTGGGAAAAGGTATGTTTTTAGAGTCGAGAGAGCTGTTGAATGCCAGGGGTGGTGCAGAAGGTGAGTCTGGTGGGCTTCTCTCATCTTCATCTTACTATTAATAGGTTAAGATGTTTTCCCCAGTGAAACCAGCTTTATTGCAGCAGATCTAATGGATTACATTTGTTGCTAGTTTATTTTTTATTTTATATATTTTTTTTAAATTGCTTCATGGCTTTACTACTATGAGGCAGGGCATTTAGCCTCTAGATATCTATTACTTAAATATATATGTGTGTTATTCTTTATAAAAGCATAACATTTTAGAAATTAAATAATTGTGTTCCTAACTACTTCAAGAAGTATATGTCTTATTAAGACAGAGGGTTGTTTGTTTGTTGTTTTGTTTTATTCTGAAGAGGTTAGAAGGCAATTTCTTGCCTTAACGAATTTCTGTTGTTGGAGGAGGCCACTTGTTCATCCCAGCCGCCCAGAACTGAAATAATCACATAGAAACTATATTATTTAAATCACTGCTTGGCCCATTAGCTCTAGCTTCTTATTGGCTAACTCTTACATCTTAATTTAACCCATCTCCATTAATCTGTGCATCACCACAAGGTCATGGCCTACCAGCAAAGTTTCAGGGGGTCTGTCTCTGGCGGAGGCTCCATGGCTTCTTTCTGGCTCCGCCTCCTTTCTCCCAGCATTCAGTTTAGCCCCCCCCCCCCACCTAGCTCTGTTCCCTTATAGCTCTGCTATAGGCCCAAAGCAGTTCCTTTATTAACCAATGGCATTCACAGCATACAGAGGGGAATCCCACATCAGTGTTGTCTTATACAAAAAGTGACAATGATCCCAAAATTGTTAAAAAGAAACAAACAAGAGGTTTGATTCATTTGCCAAAATTCCTGGAGTACTGTTTTATAGATTCCCCATATGTGTACATGCAGAATGAATTCTCTGTGTTCTTTTAGTCATGCAAGTACTGTCTGAGACCAGATGAAACCAGCCTGACCAATTTAGGATTGAAGGGTGAGGCATTGATGAAAATTCCAGAGTTATGTTCTAGTAGTGTGTGGCTAGCCTATTTCAGTGTTCAGGACCAGGTGGGACAGTGTCTGAATGGACTCTGAGGCAAACTTTAGCCGTCAGAGTTCAGGTCTGTGAAGACATCACTGTTAAAGACTATTCTAGGCCATTTTTCATTTGGTGATACTGGAAATGCATATAAGCCAAGGTGGGAGTTCCAGTATAGGAGACAAGCTAGCGAGTCACTTTGGGCAAATCTGTGTTATGGTTGGCCATCCAGAAAAAGAGAATCCAGCTCCCTGGTCCAGTTCCTGACACTGGCATCTGCTGGCCTGTTTGCATCCTACATGTGAAAAAGGACAGAACTTTAGAACCAGAGGGGGCTGAAATGGTTGGTCCACCTCGTCCCAGTTCATCCCAGTTCATATGTTTATCTTTGATTTTACAATGATGCTACTATTATGTAGTTGCCATCAATAAAAATGACTGGCAAGATTACTTCCCATGAGCATTGCTTAATACTTCATTGAGAATCTTGGGGAGAAATAATTAAAATAAGAAAAATAGCAGGTTTTAGGAATAGAGGTGATGAAGAAATCATGTTGCTGCTTTCAAATTTGTTTGTCTAGAAAAGAGTCCTTACAAGTGAAAAAATGGCACTCTGTTTCTCCTGCATGTGTTAACTCTAGGTGGTTATTACAGTCAAGGTCTAGTTGCTGATAAATGTGACTTTTCCTATAGTGAAAATGTGGGATTTTCAAGGCATTTCATTTTATGTCAGTGCAAAAAATCAGTCTGGAGGTCTTTCAGGGCCTGCAATTGCACAAGCAGTGTAAGCTCATCCGTGTGACTTATCTGGCTCGTGGCTGTGGACATGAGACAATGCAGCTAAGAGTTGAGACTTTCACAGCTGTCCGTGGGTGGGTCAAGCTGCATTCCTGAGGAAGACGGCTTGACACGCCTAATCTCTAGTTTGTCATAGAAGCAGGACTTGACCTGCTGCCCTGTAGCCACCACAACTCAGGACACTGGGGGTCAATTAATGATTCCTGTACACATTCCATAAATAAGAAAGTGTGCTGTACACATTCCATAAATATGAAAGGCTGATTTATAGTTTATTAAATCCGTAGGGTTTAGAGTTGCTCATGGAAATTGAAATAAACCAAAGCTTGCTAAGACAGAAAGGATGCAGGAAGTGAGAAAGATAATTTTTTTAAGAAAATGTATCATTGAAGGATATTACTAAAATCGTTCCTAATAGATAGAAGAAAATGGAAATATTGGGAGAATTCCAAGCAAATTTAGTATGTTCTGTCACCTTCCAGAGACAAGTTAAAGCTAAATAGCAATGCCACATGTCCTATTTTTTTTTTTTGGTAGTTAGTAGGTGTTCAAAATCTGGACAAACATACTGCGTTAAAAGCCAGTGAATTTGGTAAGTAGAATGCCTGAGAGAGTGGCGGACACTAAGAGTCTTCATCGTGAAGAAAGGGCCTGGTGCGATAGGTTCGCTTCTGTAAGCATTGTCTGTCTTTAATTTGCATTCAAGTGTCTTTCTTACCTAGTAACAGAATATGTTGACATACTTATTTTGAATATGTTAGGAGGTAAACTGTCTGATTCATAGTTGCTAGTGGATCTGAGTCCTGTTGCAGTGAAAGTGTGCTAGATTTTCAGGAATAGTTCTGGTACTGTTCATTCTCTCCTGTCCTGTGTTGTAGCCAGCCAGGGAGGCCTGTCTGTTGCATTTGGATGGTATTCCTATACCATCCTAAGAGAGACACTGCTGATAGTAAGAGCAAGACTGTTGATAGGCAGTGTTTTCTTTTTGTATTTGTTCGTTTTGTTTTTCGAGATAGCGTTTCTCTGTGTGGAGCCCTGGCTGTCCTGGAACTTGCTCTGTAGACCTGGCTGGCCTCAAATTTGGAGATCCACCTGCCTCTGCCTCCCAAGTGCTGGAATTAAAGGTGTGCACCACCACTGCCTGGCTTCTTTTTGTATTTTTAATATTAGAATTACATTCCTTTATTCTTTAAAGTTAGGATTTTAAACAAATATTTGTAGATATTTCCCCCAGGTATTAAGTAAGAAGATACTTTATTTCAGAGAAATATGGCCAAGACCTCCGTAGATCCTGTCAGCTGGAACACTGGCCAAGGAGACCCTGGAGTCCCAGCACCCCTTCCTGTCTCCACCTCTGGACGCTGTGCTCAGTCCTTGGCCTTGCCAGAAGCAGAAGCGGAAACTGGTACTGATTTTGTTTCCTGTCTAGATTGCATTTTGTATTCAGGGGCAGGGTTCTCTTAGACCCTCTTCAATCCTGCTGGTCTTTCCTCCATTGTCAATTGAAGCTACAGAGTGAAGAGTGAGACGTGGATAGACCAGTCAGACATTTAGTCCTGACTGTTGAGAAATCAAGGGTTTCACAAAAGAGAATTGCCAAATATGAATAATGGAGACTACATTCAAATAACTGAAACTTATCTCAGTTATTTCTCTCTTTATTTACTTAAAATACAATTATATCATTTAGCCTCCCCCTTATATCCTTTCAATCCCTCCCATCCATCCCCCCAACTCATGATCTCTTTTTATTTCATTATTATTGATGTGTGTATGTGTGTATGTGTGTGTGTGTGTGTGTCTTCTTCTGCAAAAATGTTCTTCAAGGAGAGGTGAGAGCTTCGTTTATCTGTGGGTATAAGGATAGCTATTAGAATGCAGTTGCTAATTATAGTGGTTTAGGAAAGTGGCAGTAGTGGAATCTTTCTCCTGAGAGTGGGGTTGCAGACAGTTGTGAACTCCTATGTGGGTGCTGGGGATCAAACTCAGGTCTTTCAGAAGAGCAGCCAGTGCGCTAAACTGCTGAGCCATCTCTCCAGCCCCAAGTAACTTACTTCTTATACTATTCTGCAGCCCTTTGTATTCAGAATTTACCTGAGTAATATGAATCTGTTGATTATTCCGAGATTTCTGAACTAGGAATTGGCAAATTCATGAGTCCATCCTTTCCAATATACTGAACCTTTGTAGTCTGTTCCTGTCCTAACCCCTCTCCTGCTGCATAATTGCCCTTTGTTGTAACCTGCAAAGGACTGATAGCTGCCTGGGTATTGAGTCACACATTCTCATGTACTTAATGCAATAGGCAGTATTGCAGTTGTCCTTAGGTGGCACTTTTTGCCCTTGCCTCTCTGTTCTAGTTGGCTGGTAGCACCTTACTGAGTTAGGATGGCAGTAGGACCCTAATCTGTATTTTGTTTCATGTATCACATTTGTAATAGCTTGAGAGTCACATTGTAATATGTTAAACGGTAGAGACAATATTTAGATGTGACTTGGCTTCTTATGAAAGAAACTAGCTTGGGCTAAAGGCCAACAGCACTGTGCAAAGATTAATTTTTCTTCCCTTGTCTTTTTCCTGTAAGCATATCCATAAGCTCATTAGGAAAGACTTTATTCTGTTAAATCCTTTACAGTACCTGTCTTAAGGTTTTTATTGCTGTGAAAAGACACCATGGCAACCTTTAAAAAGTAAAACTCTTAGTTGTGGTGGTTCACTTGCCATTTCAGAGGTTCAGTCCATTCCCATCCTGATGGGAGCATGGCAGCCTGTAGACAGAGGAATAGCTGAGTCCTACATCTTGACTTAGAGGCAACAGGAAGTTGACTGATACATGGCAGTATCTTGTGCATAGGAAACCTCAAAGCCCTCCCCCACAGTGACACACTTCCTCCAACAAGGCCATATCTGCTCCACCAAAGCTGTATCTCCTATTAATGCCACTCTTGATGAAATTATGGGGGCCAGTTACATTCAAACTACCACAGTACCACTTCCAGAAGTTACCATGGGGGATGTTAGATTTGGTTATAGTTTCCTAATCTTGTTATTTTAAAGTAATTTAACCACTGATGATGAAATGTTTGCTATATGCCAAGAATAGGAATAGTAGTAGGTAAGTTATGAAAGCTTATACTCAGGAACCCACCATTTGGCTTAAGAAATAGTGGGTCTGCAGGACTAACACAGTCCCCATAGCATCTCCCAGCCTGTGGCTACAGAGTCTGATTTTCAAAAGCTGTTTTGTTGGTTTTTTTTTTTTTTCATTTTCACACACACACACACACACACACACACACACACACACACACACACACACACACACACATATATACTTAAACATGATAAAAATGGATTAATGCACTTTACATTCTTTCTAATTTGATTTTCCTCCATCCAACATCATGCTGCTATGATTTGTCCGTGTGCTGAAACCCTAGTTCACCCATTTTTATGCCTATATTATTATATTGTTGACGTGTTTCTTGAGAGTGGACATTTAGCCTGGTTTTCAGTCTTACCGTCAGTCTTCAGTGAAAAGTCTGGACCAGCCTGCTGCACCAGTGTATACTCCTACGTCTCTGTGGTGTTTATGAACAAAGTTGGCACCGTTGAAAAGAAACGGGGAAGTCAGGAGGGTGCCCAAATAATGTCTCTGGGCCACTGACTCAGTGCCTCAGATACTTGTCACCTACCCTGTGCCTACTTTCTCTCTACTTTAGTGTATCATTCACAGTCATGGTTACCTATCTTTGGTGACACTTTTGTGTATTACTTTAATTTTTTAAATTCTGTGTATTTCTATATGACAGGTACTGAACTATATGCCAAAGGATTTTGTTTATGGCTCCCAAAACTTTTAAATAAATTTAAATTTGTTGATAATTTCTAGCTTACAAAAAATAGTTATAAGAATAAAATATTACAAGAATAAAAATAGTTTCATGAAACACTCAAGTAGCTAGTGTTGACTTTTTTTCTGCTTTGTGGTCATGCGTGTATACATGTAAATATCATTCGTTCTAGAACTATCTGAGGGTATGCTACATACATTATGATATTTTATGCATAAATGCCTCAGTCTGTGTTCTCTAGGAGTAGGGCTTTTTTTCCCCTTGCATAATCTTAGTATAGAAAATTTAACATTACATTGTCAACCTGCTGTTTCATTCTGGTCTTGCCAGGGTACCCACGGCTGTCTAGTGTGGCACGTGTGCTCATTCTCCTTGTGTCTTATACTCATCCACCTTTGCATCCTTTGTTGTAAATCATTGCACGGCGTCTTTGTCTTTTTTCATTTTGAAATGCTGAGGACTAATATTCTTTCTTTTCTTCCCCCTCATTCTTTTTGGTTTTTATTTAGTTAATTAATTAATTTTACATCCTGGCCACATTTCCCCCTTCCTCTTCTCCCACTTCCTATCCCCCGCCTTGCCACCTCCCATCTACTCCTCCTCTGTTTCTGTTCAGAAAGTGGGAGACCTCCCTTTTTCAATACAGAACTTATTCATTTGAGGTTGAGGTTTATCTTCTGTTCTTCATGATTCTATTTGGATTGTGTCTTTTTGGCTAGAAGGCCACATTGGTGGTATCTTTTCACATTTGGAAGCACATAGTGTCCGTTTTTCTTTTATTGTTGAGGTTAATTTTGATCACCTGGCCAAAATTGTGTCAAGTTTATTCATTATAAAATTACTGTACTCCCTCCATCTGCAGCCGATAAGCAGTCTGCAAAGAGGCACTTTGAGGACCTTCAAACGAGCAAACAGCCTTCCCATTAAAGCCTTCTCTTAAATATGGCGGGCACTGGTGATTCTTGCCTGATTGTCTTTATTGGCCTTGTTGAAAAATGATAAAGTTTTCCAGCTCTGAACAGTTCTCTACATTACCAGTTGGCATTCAGCATGATTTTATAATTAAAAAAAGATCTTTACTTGCTGGTTCAGCCATTCAACTATTTATCTGTCTCTCCATCTGTGTCAGTATGTGTATGATTCACATATTCTTATTTTTCAATACTTTATAGTTAATTCATGGATTTCCTCAGCTCTCAAATTCCCGAGCATCATCAAGGGAGATCATCACCTGCGTCCCTGTTCTGTGCTCATAATGTTTAGTTCTTTCCTTACTGTCTGACTTTTCAAGGTGTTTCTGTTTCATTTTGTATATACATCTACTTTTGAAGGTAGCCATTTCTTAAAAATTCTTTTAAGAAGTTCCCTTTATGGGGAATGGTATTCAATATTAAGATCTGGGCATTGGTTTTGTAGCAGCTATAAACTGGATGACATTATCGAGTTTTATGTATCAAAACATTAAGTCAGAGGCTAAGTAACCATGCCAGCAAGTATTGGGACCGAAGTTAGACCTGGCCTCTCTCTTGAACACCCTGCTCTTTCAATTATGCTCTGGCCTTTGGTCATGAGTTCTGTCATCTGGATTTCTTTTTTCTTGCTTGCCTATAACCCGAACGGTTTTGTAAAAAGGTTTTGTATCATTTAATTTTTTTCCAGATAAAAAGAGCTTTGAGATTAAAGATTTCTGCTGTGAACACTGCTTCCAAGAGCTTGAAAAGGAAAAGCAGCAGTGTCAAGAGCTGAGAAGGAAACTGGAGAGGTGCCGCAGGCACCTTCAGCATTTAGAAAGGACACACAGAGCTGCAGTGGAGAAACTTGGAGGTTAGCACTTCAGGCTCACTGCTACTGTAGGAGGCTGGCGGGTTCTGGCCGACATGTTCAGGTGGCACGTTATTGTTAACATGGGCACTAGTGGCACCATTATATCCAAA
Organism: Ondatra zibethicus; assembly: GCA_004026605.1. Classification (NCBI taxonomy): domain Eukaryota; kingdom Metazoa; phylum Chordata; class Mammalia; order Rodentia; family Cricetidae; genus Ondatra; species Ondatra zibethicus. The sequence goes on along the minus strand of PVIU01002259.1, from coordinate 26,043 downwards.
CTGATATAATCCAGTCTTGATCTATATTTAGTAATTGATTTAAAGACACACCTTTCTTGATTATGTGACATCGAAGGCCTAAGTGTGTGTCAGGCAGTGCTCTGTGACTGGAAAGGGAAGTGTTTGTCAAGACAAGCTTTGCTCTGGGAGGTGGGAATAGCAGAAGTAAAGCATGTGGGTCTGGGCTAGCTTCCATCCGGTCCACTCGTGGATGCTGTCAGGGTTATCCGCTACCATTTGACACTGCCCTCTGAAGGGAGGAGCTGTTGGCCTTACATGGCTCCTCCATCCTCCTCTTCTTCATTCACCTCTCCCCTGTGTTCTTGACTGTACATTTGAAATGTTTCCAGTTGTTTCCTTGGCTGCTGAGCCTTACCTGTGGTGTTATCACTCTGTCATACGTACATGACTCTGCTGTTTAGTTTTTGGTCTTTCATGCTTTTGGATTAACTCACAAAACATCGTATCTGCAAAGTCCTTGGTTTTCCCCATTAGATATTTGGCACAGCTGTGTGTCCTGTATTTCCTCATGGGTTTCTCCATTCTCTCTGTTGCTGTTCTGTATTCTATCATCCAAACTGTTTCTTGAGGATATACAATGTGCCTTGTCTTCTCTGCAGAGTCATAGTATCCACAATATACTACTTAGTAAATGTTTGAATGAATTATAATAATTTAAGAAAAAGCTAAATGTCAGGGTCCCAGACAATTGTGTAAGGAGTGGGGGGAGTCAAGCAAGTACTTTTATTTTTTGCATTCACTTCATGTCTAGTCTTACCTGGATGCTGAAACTGACTCTCGAGGCTTTTTGCTTCCTTTCCTATCTGCTCGTCTGTCCTTTGTAAAGGCAGCTAAAAATGGACTGGATTGTAACACTTTCTTATTAAGCCCTCTTCAGTGGTTGTAATTTATATATAGTAATATTTAACCTGGATTGTAACACTTTTCTGTTAAGCCCTCTGCAATGGTTGTAATTTATAGATAGTAATATTTAACCTGGATTGTAACACTTTCTTGTTAAGCCCTCTGCAGTGGTTGTAATTTATATATAGTAATATTTAACACTCTGCACTATGATCATAAAAGAGTTGCTTTATTTACATAGAGACAGGATCTCATTACATAGCCCTGGCTGGCCTAGAACTCACTTTGTAGGCTAAGATGACCTTGAATTCACAGAGATCCGCCTGCTTCAGCCTCCTGACACTGAGGTTAAGAATGTGTCACCATGCCTGGTGTAGTGTTTAGTTCATAGGCTCTGCTGATGGGCTGCTTTGTTCAGTCGCTAAGCACTGATGTGCCGGGAGTTGATTTATTAGTGTGTAATCTGTTAAGATATGTAACACTATTCTCATTTTACATGTGGGTCAAACTCAGGCTTAGAAAGATAAGGAATTTGCTCAGGCCCATCCATCCAGCAAACTGAGTTAGTGCTTAACCTTGGATCTGCACTCTGCAGGGCGCACTTTCTACTTCATAGTCCTTGGACTCTGTTAGCTTCTCCTGAAACCTTACACTATTTAAAAGAATGGTACATACTTTAGGGTATTTTCTGTTGAGGTTCTTGCTCAACGATGTTTTTTATGATCATAAACTATACTAGGAGCCAAGCATTGGGGAATGTAGCTTGCTGGTAGAATTCTTACATACCTTGTACACCACTGAGTTCCAGCTGAAACACTGCAAAAAATGAAGCAGACCCATTCTGGAGAGTTTCCATTTAGCTGGGAAGGTCAGCACAAGCACACCAGACAGTTGGATACCAGTTTCAGGATGTGTGCAGTGGAGGTGAAGAGGAAACAGAGTTTAAATGTTGAGAAACTGCATAAGGGAAGATGGAGTACAGGGCTCACTGGGGAGTGATAACACGGGAGAGAACTGGTCCAGTGCAGGGCTCACTGGGGAGTGATGACATAGGAGAGAACTGGTCCAGTGCAGGGCTCACTGGGGAGTGATGACATGGGAGAGAACTGGTCCAGTGCAGGGCTCACTGGGGAGTGATGACACGGGAGAGAACTGGAAGTCGGCAGCCCCCTCTGAAGGTGCTTTCATAGGAACTTAGGAAGGAAGATTAATGCTCATTTTCTGTTACAGAAGAGAACAGCAGAGTGATTGAAGAACTAATAGAGGAAAACAATGACATGAAGACTAAATTGGAAGCACTGAGGTCCCTTTGCAGATCACCACCACGGTAAACCTTTATAGTTAAGACCATTTCGTTTCTAAGCACCTTGATAATAGAAATGTCATTCTGGATGTGTTTAATGTGTTATTTCACATTGAACAGATTTACAGAAAGGCTGTATTAGTCCACTGGTCTCTATCACTTAGGCTATTTGTATATATACACGCCATGTGTATGATGTTCAAAAAATTAGGCTTTGGGGCTTATCGTAGCCCTTCACTAATAAGAGCAGAGAAACCTTTCCCTGTGTTACTGGGAACCTCCTGCAGTGTGCCCTTCAGTAGCTCTGTCCATTTTCATCTTGTGGATTTGCCAGTGTTTACTTAGGCAGTCGTAATGTTGATTTGTTGATTTCCTTTTTCTGTTTTTGTTTTTGAGACAAGGTTGAATGTCCCCCAAGGTTAGCCTCAAATGTATCTCAAGATTACCTTGACTTAATTTCAGCCTCAGTCCAGTGAGTGCTGGGATTATAGGTGTGTACCATGAGTCCTGATTTCTGGGGATGGAACCCAGGGCTTCCCTCTACCACCTGAGCTTTTGCCCCAGCCTTCCTCTTATATTAAATAACTGAATAATGGTGGCTCCTTTGTGTGGGACCCTGGGCACATCTCAGGCCATATTATTGTAGGAATGCGTGTAACTTTTCAGGTGACATTTTTATCATAGCCTCTGTTGTTTTGTGATCTGTTGTTGTTGTTGTTTTTCTTAGGTCGCTGTCTGAAGGAGCCATTGAGACCGCATGGCTGCCATGCAGTAGGCAGGCCTTAGAAGAACTCCGTGGGCAGTACATTAAAGCGGTTAAAAAAATTAAACGTGAGTCCCTAAAGAGATTCTCAAGATCCTTGCTGGTGTAGGCTTCTTGCCCTGTTGTGAAATGGAAACTCAGGGTTTACCATTTTAGTGAATGTTCCAAACTGCCTTTTCTTCAGCCTTAGATTATTGATGCCATCTCAAAACTGCACAGTAATGGATTATTTTGCCCATGTGACACAATTAGTTTTTTTCTCACATTTACTTTTATTTTATCTGTATTCGAGTTTGCCTGTGTGTGTGTGTCTGTGCACCATGTGCATGCCTGTTGCCTGTGGAGGCCGGAAGATGATGTCAGATCCTCTGGCACTGGAGTTAGGGCTGGTTATGGGCCACTGTGTGGATGCTGGGAACTAAAAGCCTGGTCCTCTGCAAGAGAAGCCACTGCTTTTAACCAGTGAGACATCTCTAGTTCACAAGAGTAGTTACTTTTATATTCTTATCATTTTTTGGTCTTTGTTTAGTCAACAGAAACAAATTGCCTTAAAATGTAATAAGCTCACGACATAAAAACTTGCACTAAAGAACATGCCATGGAAGACTGGAACATGGCTGAGGGGCAGGGCCTGTGCAGGAGAGTGGCAGAGAAGGGGCCGCGAGAGGCCAGTGTGTCACCTATGGCAGATTCCTAGTGTAGACAAAGGGACTATGGGGATGAATCCAGTCAGTATTATTCTTTCTTATTCCAAACAACTATGAATTTGCCATGGCTTTGTCAGTACCAGCCACTTTGTAGAGCATCTCTAGGGAATTCCAGAGTAAAGGCTCCTGTGTTTTAACTACAGAAGTGCAGGGCATGTGTGTGTGTCTCAGTACAGCAATCAGGGCTTCTGTAGAGGAACAAACTTTCCTCCTAAAATTGTTTTCACAAAAGGCCAGAAAAGTCTCAGATTCTAATTGTTGGGTATCAGAGTCCCTTGTAGATGTGAAAGGCTGATCAGCACCATCAGTGAGATTTCTCAGTTCTTTGTGCTAGCAAAGGGCATAGTTAGAACAGACAATTCTTACAAGTTTCCACTGAGAAGTGGAAATTAAGCCGTTGTCATCCTGATAGAACACACGTTATGTTTTAGTTAACTTTTAGAAGGGTAATTCGAGGTTTTGTGGCAACATCATCTTAATTTTCTCATCTGAAAGAAGGGAAAGTGGACCCCCAATTAGCATTGTACATAGAGCATCTAAGTTTCAGATGTGTACTGACATTGACAGGGCAGTCCTGTGTGAGTGGGCATTCCTAATATAGTAAGAGTGGCCAATTCTAGATGTAAAGTGTAGTCCTAGATTTAGTTTTTAAAAGTTAGCTTTAACCAACAGTAGTACAAATGAAAGCCACATTGACGAAGAGAAAAGTATGGATTAAGACTATGTGGGTTGGGCGGTGGTGGCGCACGCCTTTAATCCCAGCACTCGGGAGGCAGAGGCAGGCTGATCTCTGTGAGTTCGAGGCCAGCCTGGTCTACAAGAGCTAGTTCCTAGACAGGCTCTAAAGCTACAGAGAAACCCTGTCTCCAAAAAAAACAAAAAAAAAACTCTATGTGGCTTTCAGAAGGGAGCATGGTTCTCCCCACTCTGCAGAACATCTTGTACAGCCCTCGTGAGTTGTTTACTCTTCCATAGATGCTGCTGAAAGCACCGACTAAGGATGTGTAGCACGGTTAATAAAAACCCAGAGATAGATATTGGGACTCAAACTGAAGATCAGAAAAACACAGCAGCCAACTGCTAGAGAGCTCTTACTTCTATGAAATAAATCTTCAGACTGAAAGAGCAATCCTGTCTCCTCCCATTTCATAATCCTCTCTAGGGCTGGGATTAAAGGTGTGCACCACTATCACCCAGTTTCTATGGCAAACTAGTGTGGCTACTGGGATTAAAGGTGTGGGCCACAGGGCAGGGTAACCTGCCCTCTCTTAGAACTGGAGGGGAAAAGGGGAGGGGGAGTGGGGAAGCGGGAGGGAAATGGGAGGAGCGGAGGAGGTGGAAATTTTGAATGGTACTATTTATAATGCAATAATAAAAAATTAAATGTGGAAAAAAAAAAGGTGTGTGCCACCACTGCCTGGTCTGTATGACTGACCATGTGACGGTTTTACTCTCTGATCTTCAGGCAAGCTTTATTTATTAAAATTCAAATGAAATAGCACTACAAGAATGGACTAGAGATTTCTAGAACACAGAGAATATGAGTTTTCCTCCTTTTTAGTGTCTGCCTTTCTGCTCACTCCTGGGCATTTCTTTCTCAGCAGAACACATGCTCCTGCTCACTACACCGAGTGCTTTAGAGTATGACAGAATACATCGTGGTTTTCCCTGCATGCAGCCATCTCCATCCTAGGGCTAACAGTGTTTTTCTTTTGAGTCCACCAAAATGCACTGTGAAGTGCTCTGTTCTAAAGACCATGGAGAGCACAACGTTTAGACCGTGCTTCTTTCACCTCATCTGCCAGGAAACTGGTCTGAAGTTTGCACTGCCTGTTTTTGGAAAAACAGTGAAAGTTGGGGTTCTCCACCCTCTGCAGGTGACATGCTTCGGTACATTCAGGAGAGCAAGGAAAGAGCTGCAGAAATGGTAAAGGCAGAAGTGTTACGGGAACGGCAGGAAACTGCCCGGAAGATGCGCAAGTATTATCTGACTTGCCTTCAGCAGATCCTGCAGGATAACGGAAAGGAGGAGGGGTGAGTTCAGTGTACACTGCGTGTCCCGACCACACCAGGGCTGTGTGCCGTCGTTTCCTTAACCACAGAACTAACCATTATGTGATCAGTGTACACTGCGTGTCCCGACCACACCAGGGCTGTGTGCCGTCGTTTCCTTAACCACAGAACTAACCATTATGTGATCAGTGTACACTGCGTGTCCCGACCACACCAGGGCTGTGTGCCGTCGTTTCCTTAACCACAGAACTAACTGTTTTGGTGATCATGAAGAAGTTTAGGCTGGGTTTCCCTCAGTGTTGGCAGAACTATTAGGAAACAATCCCAGGACTGAGGAGTCTCGTGTGTTTCATTTAAACTGTTTTGATTTTATATTATGGAATGCACCCACAGAGCTGAGAAAAAGATTATGAATGCTGCTAGCAAACTCGCTACAATGGCAGAGCTGCTGGGAACAATTGCGGAGTCAGACTGCGGAGTCAGGTGTGCACAGGCAGGCCGCTCAGGTGGGTTCTCTCTTATTTGGATATTTGGTGTTCTCTGTATTTAAAGGGGCGACTCTGTAAGTAGTCAGAGTTGATTTAGAAGGTTGCACGTGGGGTAAGGAGGAGGGAGGAAACTGGTTTGTGGTTTCCACAGGTAGACTGCATAGCCTCACCAACTGCCACTGTGGCATCCATCCTGAGAAGTGGACAAGATTTTAAATGACAAAGCATGAAAAAAAAAACAGGCAAAATTGTAACTGGGTTTTGAGTGGTTGCAGTTGATAGATGGAAGTTGTAGGATGTGTGAGAAAATGGGAAACCTCAGCTCAAAACTGCCCCACAACAGCAAAAGTAGGAGTAAACCTACTTCACATGCGGGATTGTGTGTCCCAGGAGAAGCAGTGGCCCACTGGTGCCAGTGATGAGTTGGTGACGTAGACAGTGCCCACGTGGAAGCACTGTTTTTATTTCTTCCCTTCCCTTCTCCTTATTTCTTCCCTTCCCTTCTCCCTTCTCCTCTCCAGTTTCCTTCCCTACCCCTCTCCTTCCCATTTCGTTTCTCTTTTCCCTTCCCCGACCGTAGTGTTGGGCCAAGTGGAAGCAGAGCAGGTACCTGTACGTGAAGAATCTACTGTTAGCCTCTGTCCCTGAGCGTCAGCTGTCAGGTCTTTCTGCCTCCTTGGAACACAACTCCTCAGTCATGAGCACAGACAGACACTGCATTCAAGACATCTAAGAGATAAACATTTAACCAAGAATCATCATTTATTTAAAGAACATTGCCGTGAGATGCAGAAACAGATGCAGAACAAAGCTAAAAGAATGTGTACCTAACACAAGAATACTTAAAAAGCAGAACCTGAGGATGTTCAGAAGGATAGTAAATATTCTTAGAAAGATGTAAACTTTAGGGAAGCTGAGAAGAAGAAATGAACATATGACTTCCGCATTATTAGAGGAAAACCTTTTAAGAAAAAGTTTAGTCTACCAAAATGAAGGAAGAGAAAAGGCTAGAAGACATGCATAAAGGACACTAAAAGTAGGTTGCAACATCAGCAAGCACTGGATGTGAATGGGGTAAGGGTTTTACAAATACTGATACTGGGTTCTCGTAAAAATAGAACTCAAGGTAACAGAATGATAACAAGGAGATGAAATGGGGCCATTAGAATTTAAACGTAAACACGTGAGTGGGCAAAGTAGAATGTACATTAAAGAGGCAGGTTATAATGAGATGGTCTCCCACGAGACTGAATAGCACGGCTTTAGTGTCTCACAAATAAACGCTGGTCGAAGCACAAGAAGAAAATTACTATTTCCGGGCTGGAGAGATGGCTCAGCGGTTAAGAGCATTGCCTGCTCTTCCAAAGGTCCTGAGTTCAGTTCCCATCTACCACATCGTGGCTCACGACCATCTGTAATAAGGTCTGGTGCCCTCTTCTGGCTTTCAGGGACATACACAGACAGACTATTGTATACATAATAAATAAATAAATTTAAAAAAAAAAAGAAAATTACTATTTCCCAATTAGACACACTTAACATGCTCTTGTGGAAATTCGGCTTCTGACCTTCTGGTCACCTGGCAGCAGAGATTGTTCAGACACCCAGAACGTTTCTCATAGAGTCATAAGCGTTACTTGTGGAGGTTTTGGATTGATACTCTTGAGGAACAAAGGGCAGTGGCGAGTAAGAGAGCCATTCTCTGGTGTAGGAGCAAGGACGTGAAAATCATGTCCCCACCTTCTGTCGGTCAACTCAGGGTTGCGAGATGACCACTGAAATACAGTTCTGTGGCTGTTTTTCCTCTGATCTAGTGCCCTGTCCTGACTTGCAGAGAATGTTTGCTCTGAGCACTAGAGAGATGGGGTTGTTCTACCGGGCTTTCTTTGTCAGAAATTTCATGCTTGACCTCAGACTCAGAGCAACGTTGAATTGCAGTCGGCTCTTAAAATATTGAAGTACCTACTAAAAAAAAAGATGGAATGCTGAAAATAGGGCTCCCTTCTCTGGTGACTTCAGCTCTTGTCAAGTTGACATAAAACTAGCCAGCACAGTTTGTAACGTTTCAGCCACAAAAACTACCATTTCTATGGACATGAGTAAAAGAATATTTTTACTTGTCTAGCACTGATGCATTTTCTTTAATAATACACAAAATTTTATATTGTTCTCTTTAAAGTGTTAATTTTCTCTTAATTCTTGTGCTCCTAACTTTTTGTTCCTTTGCACATAGTAGCATTTCCCTTGACTTCAGAGATGCTGATGGGCGTTGAAAGATCAGAAAGGAGCGATGTGAATCAGAATATTCCACATTACATTGAAAGCAAACCAAACAGTGGAAAAACTATCCCCAGAAGTGTGTGTGAGCAAGTTCCTAGGCGGAGGGCTGCATCTGGTTTACAGAGGCGATTAGAGGATCCAGAACACAGAGAAATAAAGCCCGTGACTTCCACAGCTTCGCCTTCAGACTGTCAGTGTGGGGATGGGAGCTGCAGGCCCCCAGACATCTTGGCAAAGAACGCGGCTCCTGAGTTTGTTCCGTGCAGGGGTGAAGGCAGCTTGGATTTGCGCGAGAAGAAAGACCCACCCGGTCGATCTGGTTCTGAGTCACTTCTTTATTCAGCCACCCCTTTCCTCGGAACTGCTGAAAAGAAATCTTCACCTAGATGTGTCTCAGGATCCATCCACCCACTCCTTAGAGGTCCCAGTGAGACGCCAAGGTTCAAAGCACTTATGTGTACTGAGAGTGCCGCATCTGAGAAGAGTCAGGGTGTGGCCACTCAGGACCCTCCAGTGAAGGATGGAGGGGGGCCCAGTGGCTCTCCAGCCTGGCTTTCTGATAGTGCTTTACCCTGTGGCAGTCGTGCTGGGTTGTTTCTAGACGAGAGCTCACAAAACACTCAGGAGATGCTGGGGGACTCTGTTCAATTGCAACAATTCTCAGCAGTCTGTCTCCCAGATGCCCAGAAAAGTAATCTGGATTGTCAGAGCGGTTACCCTCCAGAACTGCCCAGAGAAGCCCTGCATTCCCAGCAAGGGAGGATGGGTGTGCCTCTGGGCCAATCATCCCAGCAGGCCACTGATGTGTTAAAGCCAGACTTCAGAAAACTGAGTGGCTCAGGACCATCTTCAGTGTGTCAGAAGCATTCGAGAAAGTTAGCTGCTCCCCTGACTAGCCAACAAGATAGTGGCTTTGACAGCCCATTTGCCAATCTAGACTAATCATGTGCCCTAGTTTAGAAGAATCACTCTTATTTACACAAGGAGCTGGATGGAAATACTTTATACGGAAAATCAGTTTTCATGTGCCTGATACCCTTGTACCTGAGTAAAGTTTTCTCATGCAATTACTTGAGGTTTGGTGTTGCCTTAATCTTGAGGTCCTGGATGCTGTGCTGTGTGATTTGCTTCTATGTGGTGCTTTAGTTAGTTGCTCAGCCCTCTACTTTTATATTTATAAGCTGACTTATTTTGCAGTGTTAAAGTATTTAATAAAATTGTGTGTAATCTGTAGATTTGTCATGATTTATTTTGTAGTTTATAGTCTAGAAATGGTACTTTGACATCATGCTTGAAATTGACTCAAAAAGTAGACTTTGATTACTTGTGTATGTGACCAGCCAGATGTAGTGTTAAGCTCAACTCATAAATATCAGTATTTGTGTATTAGTTTTCACTGATTTTCCTTGTGACTTGTTTTTTGATCTATGCATTGTTTGGGAATATGTCACTTTATTTCCAAGAATTTGGGAACACTCCCCCCCAACATACACACACACATACACACACACAGACAGAGTGAGTTTTCCCCTATTTTCCATTGTTTTGGGGGAATATAATTTGAAAGATTCTAGCTCTTTTATAGAGACTTGTTTGTGGTCTGTGCATCTCCTGGTCACCGATAGCTTTCAGTATGCATTAGACTTTTGGTTAACGGCATTGCCAAGTCTGCCGTGACTGTGCTGATAGTTGTGCCTTTTGGTCTGGGAAGCATAGGATATGGAGAGCTGCAGAGAGGCCTCAGTGCTTCAGAACACTTGCATTTCTGGTGGAGGACCTGACTTTAGTTCCCAGCATCCACATCCAAAGCTACCACCTGTCCTCTGCACATGTGCACACATGCACAGACAGACATACAAACACATAGACACACAAGTGCAAACACAGACACTAGCTAATACAGTCACACATGCAGACATACACACATACAGATATGTATGTAAATGTGTAAAATAATTTCTTACTGTGTGGGGTATGTTCATTTCTGACTATAATCATTACATTTTCTCTCAATTCTGTCATTCTTTTGTTTCATGTATACATGTTAAAAGTCTGTTTATATTTGCTGTATCTTTCTAATATACTGATCCTCTACCATTTAGGATACCCTTTGAATTTAATAGTTCTTATCTTAAAGTTTATTTCACTGTAATGACTGTAGCTACTTCAGCTCTTTCATGATTATTGCTTGGTGTCTTTTTTTTTTCTGCTCTTTTCTTTTTACCCCAATTTTTTATCCTTTAATTTAATGGGAATCTCTGGCAGCATATTGCTGGAACTTGCTTTTTTTTTTTTTTAATCTAAACAAGCTCCCTTTTTTTCCTCTTTCCTTATCCCTCCCTCCTTTCCCCTTCCTTTCTTTCCTTTTGAGACAGTGTGTGTGTGTGTGTGTGTGTGTGTGTGTGTTGGGTGTCGGGTTTGAGGCCTTCCCTGGAGCATTGCCAATTCAGAATTCACATGCCAAGCCAACTTTTCCTCCCAGTATCTTAGTTAGGGTTTCTATTGCTGTGAAGAGACACCATTACCATGGCAACTCTTACAAGGAAAGCATTTAAATGGGGGTGGCCTGCTTACAGTCTCAGAGGTTCAGCCCACTCTCATCATGACGGGGGACATGGCAGCATCAAGGCAGACATACTGGCTACATCTTGGCTTGCAGGAAACAGGAAGTTAACTAACACACTGGCAGTATCCCAAGCATAGAAAACCTCAAAACCTGCTCCCACAGTGACACACTTCCTCCAACAAGGCCATATCCACTCTAACAAGGCCCCAATGAGATTATGGGGCCAATTACATTCAAGCCACCACATTCCACTCCCTGCCCTCCATAAGCTTGTAACAGTATCATAATGGAAAATGCGTTTGGTCCAACTTCAAAAGTTCCCATAGTCTATCACAGTCCCAACAATGTTTAAAAGCTCAAAGTTCAGAGAGGAGGGGCAGACTCTGCTGAATGTCCCCCATTACCCTCATTACTGGGAAAACTGGAGTCTTCCTGGAACCATTTTACCACGATAGCATGTTTCATGGGGTTGGAGAAGATCAAATGAGATTTTTTTTTTTTTTTTTTGCAAGGGTCCTACTGACAGTCATACATAGTAAAAATTTGGTACATCTGAGCTGAGTAAACATTAGCTTCCTCAAGGTTCTGTTTGTGAAATCTTCCCCCACTGACCCCTGTCATCCATGTTTTCAGCACTTGGTAAAAATGACATGCGAGTATATCAGTTCTAGATCAAGTAAATTTGTGCACAGAGGTTGACCTAAAACTAAGTTTTAAGAAAAGAGAAGAGGATCTTCTAAGATCGGCATGTATCTGGCCCATCGCCAAGAAGAGTTGGCAGCATCTCCATCTGGAGATAAAGATGTCATCCGCTCAAAGCCAACCTCTCTCTCTTCCAGCCACCTCCTGAATATGTGTAGTACACAGCCTCTCCGTGAAGAAAGATTATTTACGTTTATTTACCTGTTCCAAAGTAAACGTTTAAATGCTGGAAGGAAGCAAATCATCTCAGACACCAGGAGCACCCAGTGGCTTCCTTTGGTGAAGCACTAAGCTTTGTCCTTTCTAGAGAAGTCTATAAAGACCAGAAACAAACACCGGAGTTTGATAGGGTTTGGATACGGACACCGTGTGCAACAGAGACTGCCAGAACCGAAGAGGCTTTTGTCCTTAGTCCCACAGCGTGTTACTATAGATGGAAAATAAAAAAAGGTTGCCAAATGGCCAAACAGCCAGCAATCTGTAGCTTCTCATCCCTGGCTCTGCTGGTCTGCCCCCCAGCTGCCTACCAGGAGGACCCGTGCTGACCCCTCCAGAGACGACATAAGGTAAGTGTGAGGGGCAGACATCCCAGACCAGACTCGGTTCTCAAAACATGCCTCTGATGGCTGCTCACCTCAGCAACTGGCTGCCCAGGGAAAGCTTGGAAACACCAGAGGCTGTGTTTCCTCAGTTCTCATTCCCAGCAAGGACAAGTATGTGATTATATAATAAGCTTTGTCTCCTGGCACCCGAAGAGCTGACCTACAATGTCAAATGTGCAACCTATTAAGCAAATTCCACCTAGCCTACAACACATACTTGCCTTCTCAGAACGTTCAGCTGCTCTACCAGGAGAGCCCTGCCCTCAGTGGTTCCTTCTAGCAAGCCCACTCCCATCTGGATACTTTGTAATCACACAAAGTTTCTCTGGGGGTTTTTAAGACTACAAAATAAGATGATCTGCCCTCATTGCCCTTTGTGTCCAGCCTCACAATGCTATCCTGCTGAAGAAAATCTTTCCATGGTACCCTGCCTCCTTGGGGGCAATCATAGCTTTGTTTTCTTCCTTAACTTGCATCCCCTGACAGATGCCTGGTTCCAGTTGTGTTCTCTCTCTAGTCTAGAAGCTTTGTGGGCTCTGGGGTTTCTCCCTTTTCCAGTGAGCCCACTGGGTAAGTGGTTGTGCCCCGATGTAAATGGGCTGTTGTAAGTTCATTAACTGGCAGAAGTCATTATTTGATGAGGCCAGATAAAATCGTCAGTGGAAATACCTTCATGGGGAGGGCTGTGTTGTTGTCACCATAGATGGCGTTTGGAGGCACAGATGGCAGCAGCCGCTTCTGTGCATGTTGCTATCCAGTCTTTTGCAAGTGCAGCAAATAAAATAATGTTTGTGAAAAGTTTGTTCATAAGCAAGTCCACATTTCTAAGGTGAACATCAGTGATAGAAGTTAGAAGCAGATGCGCATGGAAAGCCCTGATGCTTGTTCCAGTCCCCAGGTGAAGTCCACCCCAAAGCACAGTGGGTATTCAGTCTGTATACACAGGGGCACATGAGGTGGCCTATCTTGTTTTGTAAGTGGTAGCATGTTGCACTCATTGCACTGTGCCTTTAGAGCCGGCATATGGGTGACAGGTCACAATTTTTAGTGTTGAAAACCTAAAGTAAGCCTGATGGGGTGGCACACACCTTTAATCCCAACAGTAGGGAGGCAGGGGCAGGTGGATCTTTCTGAGTTCAAAGCCAACCTGGTCTACATAGTTTTAGGACAGACAGGCTATGTAGAGATATCCTGTCTCGTCATGAAAACTGGATTAAGAGATAGCTATTTATACACACACATATGAGTCGTAGGCTAAGTGTGGGCTGCTTTCCTGGCATTCAGAAGGGGTGCTGGGGAAGGCAGATGAAGTGAGTGCAGGCGTGACTTCCTGCATCCCTACTGTCACTCCAGAGCTCCCTCTCCGCTTTTCCCAGACCATCTCCCAAACCTCTTGCTGTTCCCTCCTTCCACTCCCACCTCTGCCTTCATCCTGTCCTACCTTTAGCCTTTCTACAGCCTTTGCTCTGAATTCTGTGATTTCTGTCTTCTGTGGTGGAAGAGGGCCATATGAAAGATGGCAGTGGTCAAGAAGGCTGGGCCTGAAGATACAAGGGAAGCCCGCAGACCATCCTCCTTGCTTACCTGCTCTGGTGTAAGCGAAGTAAACACAGCTGGCAGGAGATACAGACCACATGTGGGTGGATGGATGACAGGGAATATTAAGGACTTTGACCATGCATTTTTTGGGAGCTGGATACACAAGTCCAAAGCCTCAGACGCAGGGAGGCGGGGGGAACGCAGCAGCGAGCTGGAAGCCCATGTGTCCAGCTGAAGCTGATGTCCACAGGCAGCATCTGTTTGTGCAGGGAAGTGGGGCTCACATGAGATAATCTTCTTAACTGGGTCACTTGATAAGGAACGTTTTTCACATCTGTAAAACCCTTCATGAAGTGAGTAACTGGATTCGAGTAATAGAAGTGTGTGGGTACAGTATGGCCGCTGTTTCCCCTCCATCCAAATCTTGCACAAGCATTTGTCTTGAGCTTTTCTTAATGATAAACATATTAGAAGGGGAATTCTGAGGACCCATAGCTTAGCCTGTACAAATTGATGCTATATAAATTATCAACGTGATAGGCTGCTGTAATGCTAATGCAATGTGGCCACTGGCTTGACTCCAATACCGAACTGAGAGAAGAGTTTCTAAATGTTCGATTTCTGTGCTTTCATCTCAGCAGACTGCTGCACTTGCCAGTCTGAGCCAGTTCAGGGCTCAGACTTTAAGGACTGCTGCTCCCTGAGAAAGGGAATCAGGCAGGGAGAAAGGGAGAGAGAGAAACACACACACACACACACACACACACACACACATACACACACACATTATAGAGAAACACACATACATATATAGAGAGAGGGGGGAGGGAGGGAGGGACCCAAAGAAGAGGAGGGTGAAAGAAGAAAGGAGGGAGGAAGGGAGAGAGAGAGAAAGAGAGAGAGAGACTAATGCTCTTCACCCCTTGTAGCCATGGGACTGTCCTGTGTGACTTAAGAAGGCTGCATTACAAGTTTTCAGTCAGCTTTAGAAAACAACCAGGGAACTGGATGGTCAAGATAGGGGAAGGACAGAGGTGGAGGGCAAGGAAAGAGTTATCTTGATTGAGGGAGCCAATATGAGGCTAGTAAGAAACCTGGCACTAGAGATATTCCCAGGAATCCACAAGGATGACCCCAGCTAAGACCCTAAGCAATATTGGAGAGGGTGCCTGAACTGGCCTTGCCCTGTAATCAGATTGATGACTATCTTAAATGGCATCATAGAACCTTCATCCAGCAACTGACGGAGGCAGATGCAGAGAACCACAGCAGAGCACTGGGCTGAGCTCCCAAAGTCCAATCAAAGAGGAGTGAGAATATGAGTAAAGAGGTCAAGATCATGATGGGGACACCCACTGAAACAGCTGACCTGAGCTAATGGAAGCCTTCCAACTCTGGCCTGACAGTGAGGGAGCCAGCATAGAACCAAACCAGGCCCCTCAGTGTGAGTGACAGTTGTATGGCTGGGGCAGACTGTGAGGCCACTGGCAGTGAGACCAGGATTTATCCCTACTGCTTGTTCTGGCTTTTTGGAGCTCATTCTCTTTGAAGGGATACCTTGCTCAGCCTAGATATAGTGGGGAGGGCCTTGGTCCTGCCTCAAAAACAATGTACTAGACTTTGTTGACTCCCCATGGGAAGCCTTACCCTCTGAGGAGTGGTAGAGGAGTGTGGGGGGGAACCTGGAGGAAGCAGGAGGAAGGGAGGGAGTAGGAAATGGATTTGGCATTTAAAATGAGAAAAGAGAGGAAAGAAAGAAAGAAAGAAGTCAACTAATTGATCAGACTCTTGACTACCTGACTCAGAAGTTAGCATTGTCTTGATTTCATCATTCTGTAACTACTAGGAACCTATGAATTGAAAACACCACTCCCTTATCCAGTAATAGAAACCAAAGAATACATGTGTACCTGGATTCTCTTAGTACCTGGCCCTTTGAGCTGGTTCTCCAGAGCAACCCCGACAGGGGAGCCTTCTTCCTCTCCCCACTGCCCTTCCCCTGCTACTGGCTTTGGAGAAGGAGCACCTAAGGCAGTGATTCTCAACCCATGGGTCTCGACCCTTCTGGAGTCACATATCATATTTACATTACAATTCATAACAGTAGCAAAGTAACAGCTATGTAGTAGCAACGAAATAGTTTTTTGGTTGGGGGTCACCACAACATGAGGAACTATGTTAAAGGGTCTTAGTGTTAGGAAGGCTGAGAACGCTGTTGTTGAGACAAGGAACTTGCCAGACAGGGTTCTGAGATCCCTGAAAACAAGGAGCAGCGGCACCATGGTTGCCTTCCACGGGGGTTTGTTTCCAAGATCAGGCTCTTCTGAGAATGGGGTTTGTCATCATGAAAACAGAGCTGGAGTGAGCATGCTTCTGTGTGTGTGTGTGTGTGTGTGTGTGCACATGTGCATGTGTGTGTGTATATAGCTGTTCTTGCTTGAGGAATGTGTGCTCTCAAAACTCACAGGGAGCTTTCCGTATGGAAATGGGGATTCCCTCACTTCTGTGTGGCTTGAAGCAGTTAAGTGGGGTTGATTGGAAGCAGCAACCAGGCAACAGCTGCAGGTGTGAGCCCACAGGGCTCTGGGTGGAGCTGTAGTGTGTTCTCATTCAGTGCTTCACTCCCTCCAGTGGTCTCTACAGCACGCAATACCCTGGGTATAGGGTGGCAGATTTTAGAGGGGCAGATTTAAAGTGTGTTTAAAGCTTGCTCGTGTATTGTAGAATTTCTGTTCAAATCTATAAAATATCAGTATAAAAAAACAAAAGTCAATGAGTTTGACACCCCCCCACCCCATGCACACTCAGGTAAAAGATGAGAAAGGACTGGCCCGGAGTGAGTCTGCTTCTGATTGCTCTTCTCATAGCTGGCTCAGTACTTAACTTACAAATGTGTGTTGCCCACAGATGTAGAGCACCTACACGCAGATGCTCGTCAGCTCACTGAGGAGAGGCTTACACCTTGGAGGAAAATGGAAGTCAAATTTAGTAAGTATATTTGGTGGTGTTCCTACTCTGGGAGGGGAGGGCCTTGATCCATTTAGGAAAGGGTAAGAATGACAGGGAATGTTTAGAGGTGAAAATACCAACCACGAGGGCCCTATCTGCCCCTCCTTTGCTCCTGCCCATTGTAATGTTTGCTCAGTGGTGCCTTCCGCTCCTGCCGCCCTGTTCTGTAGTATAAAGTTGTACTGTGGGATTCTCAGTCCTGTTTCATTCTTTAAAAACATTCACTTGCTCTCTAAGGAGTTGATTTTTCTCTTGGCTGGTGGTCAGCAGAGGGACCCCTGCTCACTGTGAGGAGTGTGGTGAGCGTGCTGAGATCTTGCACACCTGCAGCTGCTCCAGGGAAGGTACAGCTAGTTGATTTTCACACATGTGAAATTCCAAACACTGCACCAAAATAAAAACGGCCCCAGAAACCAACTGCCTAGATGCAGCAGGCTCAGTATAATTTGTTTATAGAGGTTGACTTCTTTGTTGTTGTTATTTTGTTTTTTGAGACAGGGTTTCTCTGTGTAGCCCTGGCTGTCCTGGAACTCACTTTGTAGACCAGGCTGGCCTTGAACTCAGAGAGATCTGCCTGCCTCTGCCTCCCAAGTGCTGGGGTTAAAGGCGTGCGCCACCACCGGGGCTGAAGTCAATGTTTGAGAGGAGGGAATAACAAAGATTTAGCTCTCCGCATTCACACAGCTTTAGCTGACTGCAGCTGACCGAATGGAGTCTGAGATGCTCACTTAAAATGTATAAAGAAATAGTGAGTTCAAGGTGACCATTGGAAAGTAAAGTCCCAGCAACGGGAAAGCCAGAATGAACATCAAAACCCTGGGTGCAAACTTTGCATGAACCCATGGACTTTTCGGGGATAAGGCTGGTTCTAAGTGGTTTTATTCAAGGGATTTGGGCTGCTGCACAAGAAGTGGGACTTTACAGTTTGAGTCTAACAAACTGCTGACATAAAACAAAAATAGCAAGTAATGAATGCTCTTTGGGGAACGTATCAGGACCTAGCTCTGCCCCATCTGCTGATGGCCACACGCTTCACCTGTGACCCAGAATCACCCAGCATAGAAGCAAAGCAGCAAACACAGATGATCGCACTTTTGAAATTATCAGCTAAAAAGATTCAAGATGGCTTTTCATAACTATACACAATGATGTGAAGGAAAATAAACTTATAGTAAATGAAAAGATAAGATATTTCAGCAAAGAAATAAACCCTGATCAAAAGCATCAAAACTCAAAACTTTGCACTGAAGATTAATTGATCTGCAACATAAAATTCACCAGATGGGCTTAACAGCATAAGGAAATGATGGAATTCTCACCCAGCTTGAGAATAGACCTGTAGAAGCATCTGCAGCACAGTGATCAAAGACTTAGGAGAAACGGAACCTTGGATGTTTGTAGTGATGTGTCAAGAGGCTAAATATATAAATAATAAGTTACTCTTACCAAAAGTAATCTACAGATTTAACGCAATGCCCATCAAAATCCCAGCAAAATTCTTCAAAGACCTCGAAAGAACGGAACTCAACTTCATATGGAAAAGCAAAAAACCCAGAATAGCCAAAACAATCCTGTACAATAAAAGAACTTCTGGAGGCATCACAATCCCTGACTTCAAACTCTACTACAGAGCTACAGTACTGAAAACAGCCTGGTATTAGCATAAGAACAGACAGGAGGACCAATGGAACTGAATAGAAGACCCGGATATCAATTCACACATCTTCGAAGACCTGATTTTTGACAAAGAAGCAAAAAATATCAAATGGAAAAAAGAAAGCATATTTAACAAGTGGTGCTGCATAACTGGATATCAACATGTAGAAGAATGAATATAGACCCATATCTATCACCATGCACAAAACTCAAGTCCAAATGGATCAAAGACCTCAACATAAAGCCAGCCACACTGAACCTTATAGAAGAGAAAGTGGGAAGTACACTTGAATGCATTGGCACAGGGAACCACTTCCTAAATATAACCCCAGCAGCACAGACACTGAGAGAAACAATTAATAAATGGGACCTTCTGAAACTGAAAAGCTTCTGTAAAGCAAAGGACACGATCAACAAGACAAAAGGGAAGCCTACAGAATGGGAAAAGATCTTCACTAACCCCACATCAGACAGAGGTCTGATCTCCAAAATATACCAAGAACTCAAGAAATTGGACACCAAAAGAACACATAATTCAATTAAAAAAAAATGGAGTACAGACCTAAACAGAGAACTCTCAACAGAGGAATCTAAAATGGCTGAAAGACACTTAAGAAAATACTCAACATCCTTAGCTATCAGAGAAATGCAAATCAAAACAACTCTGAGATTCCATCTTATACCTGTAAGAATAGCCAAGATCAAAAACACTGATGACAACTTATGCTGGAGAGGATGTGGGGTAAAGGGAACACTCCTCCATTGCTGGTGGGAGTGCAAGCTGGTATAGCCCCTTTGGATATCAGTGTGGCGATTTCTCAGAAAATTAGAAAACAACCTTCCTCAAGACTCAGCAATACCACTTTGGGGTATATATCCAAAGGATGCTCAACCGTGCCACAAGGACATGTGCTCAACTATGTTCATAGCAGCATTGTTTGTCATAGGCAGAACCTGGAAACAACCTAAATGCTCCTTGATCGAAGAACGGATAAGGAAAATGTGCTACATTTACACAATGCAGTACTACATAGCAGAAAAAAATTATGACACCTTGAAATTTGCAGGCAAATGGATGGAGTGAGAAAACACTATTTTGAGTGAGGTAACCCAGACACAGAAAGGCAATTATCCCATGTACTCACTCATAGGTGTTTTTTAAATGTAAAGCAAAGAAAACCAGCCTACAAATCACAATCCCAGAGAACTTAGACAACAATGAGGGACATGTAAGAGAGACATACATGGATCTAATCTACATGGGAAGTAGAAAAAGACAATATCTCCTAAGTAAATTGGGTGCATGGGGACCTTGGGAGAGGGTTGAAGAGGGGAGAGGCAGGGAGGGGAGCAGAGGAAAATGTAGAGCTCAATAAATACCAATAAAAAAATAAGTTAGGAGGAGAGATGGAAAAGGGAATAGAACATCTTAAGTAATCCTACCCCATCACAATATTTGTGTAAATCATGTTTATAGTTTTAAAAAGCTCACACCACAGATTTCCGAAAACTAAAAATAAATGGAAACTCCTAGACACATCCGGAAAAAACACCATTATTTCTAAGGGAATAATGATCTGGATAATAACTTAAATCTCATCAGAAATAGAGACCAGAGACAGTTGTGCTGGCTAATTTTATGTCAATTTGTCATAGGCTAGAGCCATCATAGAAAGGAACCTCAATTATGAAAATGCCTCCATAAAATGAGGCTATAGGCAAGACTGTAGGGCGTTTTAAAAACTAGTGATTGATATAGAAGGGTCTATCTTCTGGTGGAAGGCACCAACCAACCCTGGTGGTTCTCAGTTCTACAAGAAAGCAGGCTGAGCAAGCCATGAGGAGCAAGCCAGTAAACAACTCCCCCTCCCCCCCACCATGGCCTCTGCCTCAGCTCCTGACTCCAGGTTCCTGTGCTGCATGACTTCCTGCCCTGATGCACAGTAATGTGGAAGCATAAGGCAAATAAACCCTTTCCTCCCAGTTTGCATTTGGTCATGGTGCTTCATCACAGCAATAGTAACCTACTGAGGTTTCAGAAGGCTCACTATAGCAGGGGAAAACCTGACTAATAATGAAATAAATTAGCTCACATAAGTCTTTTTATCATGTCCCTTTATTCCTTCTATACTCTCTCTAATGCTCTCTTGACGTCCCTCTTGATGTTTCCTTTTCGATGCCCCTCACTGTTCTACGCATTCCGCAAGGTTTCTAATTTATATGCCCACACAGACAGAGCTAACAAGCATGCATTTTTAGGTCCAACAAGAGGGATGAAAGACTGACAACGTGTGCACCCTATGTCTCAGAAGGGGCGTGGCTGTGAAGCTCCCCACCAGAGCAAATGCCACGAGGATTAGGGTGGAGCTTGGCCCCCTGTGCTAAGCATCAGGGTGCTGTATCCGCTGGCACCCAGGTGAGAAGGAATTTCTTTCTCTGGTGTTGCTTTAGTGACCTAAAACTTTTTTTCCTGTATTAGGGGTAAAGGCACAAACAGTTAATTTCCTAGGCTAAGACCTTGAGTCAAATGAAAGGTGAAGGTAAGTACAGAATATTAATAGCTTGTTAGGGCAGAGCAAAAACCAATGGAGTACACCTTCCTGAGTCTGTTGCTGGAGAATTCAGGGCCACCCAGACCTGTTTATCAGTGAGAACAGACATGCTGTCTCTCTGCTCAGTGCCTCCTGCTTAGAGCTCCTTCCTTGCCAATGAGTCCTGTACAATAAAGTGGGCATTCTTGGCATTCTTGTTTCAAGGCTGTCCCTGTGGTCGTGTCTGTCTGTCTCTGTCTGTGTGTGTATGTTTTTAAATTTTCAGCCTAGTTCCTGTAACGTGTAGGGAGTAGAGCGCAGAATGGAACAAGTGTAGTTTTACAACTGGTCATTAATATCCCTTAATATAAATGGACTCAATTTGTCTATAAAAGACACAGGCTAACAGATTGGATACAAAAACAGAATCCATCCTTCTTCTGCAGACAAGAAACACACCTCAACCTCAAAGACAGACATTAACTCAGAGTAAAGGGTTGAGAAAAAAATTTTTGAATCCAGTGAGCTAAGAACAAGCTGGTGTAGCTGTCCTAATATCTAATAAAATAGACTTCAAACTAAAATCAATCAAAACAGATAAAGAAGATATTTCATTTTTGTCACAGGAAAACCATCAAGAGGAAATCTCAATTCTGAATATCCATGCCCTCAATACAAGGGCTCCCTCATACATAAAAGAAACATTACTAAAGTTTAAATCACACATTAAACCCCACACACTAATAGTGGGAGACTTCAACACCCCACTCTCACCACTGGACAGGACTGCCAGACAGAAACTTAACAGAAAAATAAGGGAGCTAACAGATGTTATGACTCAAATGATATTAATAGACTTCTATAGAACATTCCACCCAAACAAAAAAGAATATACCTTCTTCTCAGCATCTCATGGAACCTTCTCAAAAATTGACCACATACTCAGTAATAAAACAAACTTCAACAGATAGAAAAAATTGTAATAACCCCATGTATCTTATTGGATCACCATGATTTAAAGTTATAATTCAACAGCAACACTAATTTCAGAAAGCCCACAAACATATTGAAATTGAACAATACTCAACTGAATCACCACTGGGTCAAGGAAGAAATAAAGAGAGAAATTAAATACTTCCTAAAATTCAATGAAAATGAATGTACAACTTATCCAAACTTATGGGACAGAATGAAAACAGTGTTAAGAAGAAAGTTCATAGCACTAAATGCCTATATAAAGAAGCTGGGGGGAAAAATCCCACACTAGCAAATTAACAGACAACTAAAAGCTCTAGAACAAAAAGAAGCAAACCCACCCAGAAGGAGCAGATGGTGGGAAATAATCAAATTGAGAGCTGACATCAATAAAATAGAAACAAAGACAAAATACAAAGAATCAATGAGACAAAGAGTTGGTTCTTTGAGAAAATCAGCAAGATTGACAAACCTTTATCCAAGCTAACCAAAATGCAGAAAGAGAATATCCAGATTAACAAAATCAGAAATGAAGGAGAGAACATAACAGCAGACACAGAGGAAAGGCAGAGAATCCTTAGGTCATACTTTAAAAACCCGTACTCCATAAAGTTGAAAAATTTAAAGGAAATGGACAATTTTCTGGATAAGTACCACATGCCAAAATTAAATCAAGACCAGATAAACAAATTAAACAGACCTATAACCCATAAAGAAGTAGAAAAAGTCATTAAAAGCCTCCTGACCAAAAGAAAGACCAGGGCCAGATGATTTCAGTGCAGAACTGTACCAGAATTTCAAAGAAGAACTAATACCGATACTTCTCAAATTGTTCCACACAATAGAATCAGAAGGAATACTGCCAAATTCTTCTTACGATGCTACAATTACCCTAATACCTAAACCACACAAAGATACAACTAAGAAAGAGAATTACAGACCAATCTCACTCATGAACATTGATGCAAAATTACTCAATAAAATACTGGCAAACCAAATTCAAGAACATATCAGAAAAATCATCCACCATGATCAAGTAGGCTTCCTCCTAGAGATGCAGGGATGGTTCAACATACAAAAATCTGTCAACATAATCCACCATATAAACAAACTGAAAGAAAAAAAACACACATGATCGTCTCATTAGATGCTGAAAAGGTCTTCTACAAAATCCAACACCCTTCATGATAAAGGTCTTGTAGAGAGCAGGGATACAAGGAACATTCCTAAACATAATAAATGCAATATACAGCAAGCCAACAGCCAACATCAAACTAAATGGAGAGAAACTTAAAGTGATTCCACTAAAATCAGGAACAAGACAAGGCTGTCCACTCTCTCCATATCTATTCAATATAGTGTTTGAAGTCCTAGTTAGAGCAATAAGACAACAAAAGGAAATCAAGAGGATACAGATTGAAAAGGAAGAAGTCAAACTTTTGCTATTTGCTGTTGGTATGGAAGTATACATAAGTGACCCCAAAAATTCTACCAGGGAACTCCTACACCTTCAGTAATGTAGCAGGATACAAGATTGACTCCAAAATATCAGTAGCCTTCCTATATACTATGATAAATAGACTGAGAAAGAAATCAGAAAAACATCACCCTTCTTCACAATAGCCACAAAGAACCTAAAATATCTTGGGGTAACTAACCAAACAAGTGAAATACCTGTATGACAAGAACTTTAAGTCTTTGAAGAATGAAATTCAAGAGGATATCAGAAAATGGAAAGATCTCCTATGCTCATGGATAGGTAGAATTAACATAATAAAAATGGCGATCTTACCAAAAGCAGTCTACAGATTCAATGCAATACCCATCAGAATCCCAGCACAATTCTTCACAGACCTCGAAATAACAATACTAAATTAAAAGCCCAGGATAGCCAAAACAACCCTGTATAATAAAGGAACATCTGGAGGTATCACCATCCCTGACTTCAAGCTTTATTATAGAGCTACAGTAATGAAAGCAGCTTAATATTGACATAAAAACAGACAGATGGACTAATGGAATCGATTCAAAGACCCTGAAATTAACCCATAAACCTATGAACATCTAATTTTTGATAAAGAAGCTAAAAATATAAAATGGTAAAAAGAAAGCCTCTTCAACAAATGGTGCTGGTATAACTCGATGTCAGCATGTAGAAGAATGCAAATAGATCCATATCTATCACCATTCACAAAACTCAAGTCCAAATGGATCAAGATCTCAATATAAATTCCTCTACACTGAATCTCATAGAAAAGAAAGTGGGAAGTACCCTTGAACATATTGGCACAGGAGACCACTTCCTGAATATAACACCAGTAGCCCAGACACAGAGAGCAACAATTAATAAATTGGACCTCCTGAAACTGAGAAACTGCTGTAAATCAAAGTACAAGGTCAATAAGACAAAACAGCTGCTTACAGAATGGGAAAAGATCTTCACCAACCCCACTTCTGAGAGATGACTGAACTCAAGAAACTAGACATCAAATTACCAAATAATCCATTAAAAAATAGGGTACAGATATAAACAGAGAATTCTCAACAGAAGAATCTTAAATGGCTGAAAGACACTTAAGGAAATGCTCAACATCCTTAGTCATCAGGAAATGCAAATCAAAACAACTCTGAGATTCCATCTTACACTGATCAGAATGGCTAATATCAAAACACTGTTGACAGCCCATGCTAGAGAGGATTTGGAGTAGGGGAAACACTTCTCCATTTCTGGTGGGAGTGCAAACTTGTACAACTGCTGGAGAAATCAGTATGGTGAATTCTCAGAAAATTGGGAATCAATCTACCTCAAGACCCAGCAATACCACTTTGGGGCATATACCCAAAGGGAACACACTCACATCACAAGAACATTTGCTCAACTATGTTCAAGCAGCATTGTTTGTCATAGCCAGAACCTGGAACAACCAAGATGCCCCTCAACTGAAAAATGGCTAAAGAAAATGTGGTACATTTACACAATGGAGTACTAACAACGCAATGAAAAACAATGACATCTTTAAATTTACAAACAAATGGATAGAAGTAGAAAAAAAGTCTTGAGTGAGGTAACCCAGACCCAGAAAGACAAATATAGTTATATACTCACTCATAAGTGGATACCAGACATAAAGCAAAGTCTGCAGTCCACAATCCCAGAGAAGCTAGAACCCTCTTCCAGAAACAGATGGAAGCAGATGCAGAGATCCACAACTGACCACTGGGCTGAACTCTCAAAGTACAAACAAAGTGAGGGAGGACCAATAATATGAACAAAGGGGACAAGACCACGATGGAGAAACCAATAGAATCAGCCGGCCTGAGCTAGTGGGAATTCACTGACTCTGAACTGACAAATTGGGAAACTGCCGAACTAGGACCCCTGACAAACTAGGTGACGGTGGTGTGACTTGGGCAGTGTGTGGGGCCACTGGCAGCAGGATCAGGATCTAACTCTAATGCATGAACTGACTTTGTGGAGCATCTTCTCCATGGAGAGATACCTTGCTCAGCCTAGGTGGGGGGGGGGGGAGAAGGGCCTTGGTCCTGCCTCAATGAAGTGATGGAACAGGCTTAGTTGACTTCCCAGGGGAGGCCTTACCTTCTCTGAGGAGTGGATGGGAGGTGGGGGAAGGGGGAGGGAGTGGAAGGGAAGGAGGGGGAACTGGGATTGGTATGTAATAAATAAATAAAATTAATTATAAATAAAAAAGAAATAAGGGCAGTCAGGTGTGATGGATCACACATATAATCGGAGGCAGAAGAATTTCCTTGAGTTTGAAGGCAGCCTACTGTATAGTGAGTTTCCAGCCATCTTGGACTACAATGAGATCCTGCTTTAAAAAGCAACTGAGAGAGGCTATTGAGAAAAGGAGGGGAGGGAAGTGTAAGAAAGGGATGGGGAAAAGAGAGGGAGGAAGAGGGAGAAGGAAGAAAGGGAAGAAGGGAAGGGAAGAGGAAGGGAAGGGAACAGAGGGGGACTTCAAGTCCAATCAGAAAACAGTTGGTCACCCCATAAGAGCCGGGCCACTCTTGTGCCAGGAGCCAC